>OV702279.1:228491425-228781425 GCA_916181665.1 Avena sativa | reverse complement strand
ATAAATCACAAGACAAGGCATCACAGGCATATCTTTGGAAATCAAAACACACAAGTCATGGCATACATAAATCCAATACAAGCATCCAAGGTTCAACTTATTTTAGACAACATTTGGGAAAATAAAATGATAAGTGTGGTGGTCCAACTAACGAAGTACGTTACAATCCCATCTCACTTGCCAAGTTGGCTAACAGGGCATCCATAGAGGCAATCTGTCGATCCTGATCACATGACTCCATTGCTAAGTCTATGATGTCCTCTCTTAAACGTTGGTTGGTAGCCTCTAACTCTTGGGTATGCTTCTTTTCTTCCCTAAGTTCATTCTGGGTGTTGAGAATTCTTCACTTGATTCTATCACCAAGCTCTTTGATGGCCTTCCAAGCTGCATCCCTTGCTGAATCAAAGAATGTGGTGTGCATCACTGAGTTGGTGACCATGCAGAATCCTGATTCCTTGTGGTTGTCTTCCTTGTTATTATACAAGTGAAGTTGCACCCACCAGTACGCAACTCCTTCATCCATCACGGGAAAACCTTTGTACACAGCTGCACCATGTATGCCCATGGCAACCATGAGGTCCTTGAGAGCCTTGGGGAATTCTGTCTCACACTCCAAAGTCATGGTCATGAGTGGTCCCTTCTTCACGGCTTCGTTGATGGAGTTCATCTACAAATAGAGATGAAAAATAAGATTAGAAAAGTTTACGAGAAGAAAAGACAAGTGTGGAAGTTGTTGAATTTTTTTCCTTAGTGGTTTCCAATCTTAGGGTCATAATCCTACAGGCAACACAGTGCTCTGATACCATCTGTAAGATACCTCCCTTTATAAAGGTAAGGATCCCTGTGATTGCAATGCTAGTCCCTGGATCAATGCTAGAATCCACAGTTTAAGATGAAGTACACAAAAACAAAGGTCATTATTACATATCATTCCAGAGACAAACATAGTCTTTTACAAACTCCATGGCCACAGGCCTAATACAAGAGTTCAATTATATAATAAGATAAATAAGTCTTCATCTTCATGTGCCACAGGCAAGCATGTTGAGTGTAGAGTCATAACCCCTAATCACCATCAGAATAACCTGCAACATCACAAGTTACAACCACAGTGGGTCAATACATTGGAATAGTATTGGCAAGTGATACCTTAGTAGAATATTAGTAGTCTAGATACTATATGCATTTTGGCTAAGTGTAGCTTAGGCTTGCTTTGCTCAAAATAGGTTTTACCTATCAGTTGAAAACACTAATTTTTTTCTTTGACAAAACTTTCCCAAGGAACCACCAATAGACATTGGTGAACCTTTACCCTTGTTCAACCACAAGTTTTAACTTAGAAATTGGGATGAGGAGATTCTTGATAGCTTCCATGTCTTGATGCTCAAGTTGTCCAATACTAGGGACATGGCTAAGTACTTAGATTCTTCCATATGCAGAGGTTGTGCACTTTCCCCACAACACTTGATTTTCACCAAGACAAGACCTTTCAGAAGCCTTCCCTTAGACCAAATGGACGCGCTCCAACCTATCATCCCACTACCACCAACTGTCCAAATGGCTAAGTTATTGCAAACTATATGATCCAGGCAGAGCCCATAATGCCATGTGGCTGCACTAGAAGCTTCTTAACATTTGGCATCTCAAATCCCTTTGTTCCTGGGTGGCTTTCCACAAGTGTGATACACAAGGTAAACCATAGAAATGGGCCTTGTGTAACCACTCAACACAAACCATTCTTTCCATTCCACCCAGGTGTTTCATTCACTTAGTTGTTTTATTAAGCAAAACACAAGTCCAAAGACTTAGAAATATTTTCACATGACATGAATATATAACCACACTTGGTTGCTACTAGCTAGGCTAAGCATGGCAGTGATAAGCATCTTAACTTAGAAATTTCTAGCAATTCTACAACTACTAGGATTTCCCAAGCATAGCATATAGATCAAAATATTCATGCAAGTCCTATACAAAATATTTCTAGTGCATAATTGAAAAACATAGGAATAAAATCATGAAGCACCACTTGCCTTGGTAGTTTGGGGATTAGCAACAATCTTCACAATCACAATCGCTATTTGCACCAAAATCTACACATAAAATAATGGCACCAAAATCACATACAAAATATATACAAACAAAATATATGAATGCATGCAAATTCCATGTGATGATTTTTCTACACCAAACAAGACAAGTGAATAGTACTGAAACATAAACTAGTCCAAGATATTCAAAATAAACCTTATTTGATCCTTAAAACATTTTTCAAATAATTAGTATAATCAAAATAAGCCTACACAAGTTTCTGCATAAACAACCATTTTTACAGAGGCAAAATATTAAAAAAAATTGCATAAACACATAGGGTTTTCTCTCCTGATTCCAAAGATATAAAATTTGCAAAATTTGAACGTGGAAATCAAAAGATATGAATTTTACAAGTTTGAATCACTAATAGATCTAAATTCTGTTTTTAAAACAAAGAACCAGCCACGCGGCGCTCTCTGATTCGTCGGTACCGTTTCGCGCAGATCGACTAGCGTGGACTGTACGATCTAATGAAATCGCACGGCCAGATCTGTTTCGTACCCCTTCGTTTAAGTGATCTATCTAACGCGTTGGATCTGGATCTAACGGCTCGCGATCAAGCGACCAAAGCCTGGCGGCGCTAGCGGTGGCGAGTGGCGGCGGCTCTGTCAGAGACGTTGCCGAAGATCTAGGTCACGCGGGAGAGGGAGAGGTGGCTTACCGAGTTTGCCGTGCGCTGCTGATGCTCAAGGTAGGCTTGGTTGGTGAATGGGCGCTCGAGGTCGACAGGTATTGCTCGCCGGAGTCGTTGCTGTCATCGGGCGTGTACTGCTGGAGACGGCGGCGACGCTACGGTTCACGCTAAGGCATGAGAGAGGTGGCGTTAGATGCGTGCAGACGAGGCGATGGTGTGAGTATGAATGAGAGAGGGAGGCGCGGCCAGTACAAACTAGGATAGCTCGTCGGAGTTTGCGGCTGCGTCGGACACTTGTGGTCGTCGTCGTTGGCGAGGCTCCAGATAGTCCTAGCACGCACCAGTGGAGTTAGAAGATGCGCAAGGTTGCTGCGATCATGCTGGCAATATTAGAAGGCAAGGGGTGATGAGAGCTCACCGGAATCGCACGCCGGAGTGGCTCGGTACCGCGGCGGTGCAAGTGATATTGTGGGCAGCCTGGTGGCGGAGTGGGGGCGCTAGGTGAGGGGAAATGGTCGCGGAGGGGTGGAGGTTAAATAGCCGGAGCAGGGGCCAGATTTACGCGCGGCATCAATGGGTTTGATGAGCATTTGCGTTGGGAGGAAACGGCCGCGGCGGCGCTGGTCGCCGGCGAGATTTGGGGACGACGGGGTGACGTGGCTGCGGGGCCCAATTGTCAGCGAGGGGGTGTGCGCGAGCGTGGTGAGAAAACAGAGGGAAAGAGAGGACCCGAGTGGGATATTTTGCTAGCTGGGCTGGAATGGTGGCGCCAGGCCCAGTTGGGTTTTCTATTTCCTTTTCTTTTTCCAGAATGATTTTCAGGATTCATTTTCAAACAAATTCAAAAGCATTTGAATCCAAACCTTTTCTGGATTTTTGTAAAGTGTAAACCTCATAATATTGGACATAAAACCTTGTTATTTCATTAGACAAGCTTGGTCTTTTTGAAAAATCAAAATAAACAGTGCCTTAGCACATGATTTGCATAGGTTTTGAAAATGGTTTAAAACCATACTTGTTTTGTAAATTTTGTCCAAGCCTTGCTCACAACCAAACCAATCCTATGAACTTACAACAATGGTTTTAAAACAAATATTCCCTCACTAGAGAGTGGCATTGAAATAATGTTTGTTCACATAAAATGATAGCACCCAGTGCTTCTGTTTTCTTGAAATGAGTTTGAAATTGATCCCTAAATGATATGCATGCATGAATGATATGCAATCTTTGAAAACATGATTTTAGGGATGTTACAGCGCCTACCATGGGTGTGGTGGCCCCCTGGGTCACTTCAGGTGTCTCTCTGCCCCTTTTTTCGAGGAAAAATTCATTTTGAATTTTTCTGGGATTTTTCGGGAAACTTTATTTTTGGCCAATTTTCAGGGTATGAAAATTGATTTTCTCGCAGAAACAGTTTATTTAGAAGAAGCAAACCAAAAGCTAAACTATAGGAGCTCTAAGAAACTCTAACAAACAAACAACTAACAAAACCAAAGCTAGCAAAAGAAAGGCAAAGACTAGGAAGGAGAAAAGTAAAAGAAAGCAAGTATAACCATAGTGGAAACATTATTTTGTTCATTAAAATCCTTTTGTTAACAAGGTTGATCAAGTCTTGTTACCAACAAAATCTTATATGAAACAAAACTTTGCATTCCACAAGGTGATTATGTTACCTCATACTTGATAGCAATGGTCCCAATCATAATGCTTTCAAAATTTTCTTGTGGAATGGGACAATATATTTCTCCAACCTTGATGCTCTTAATATTTTCAATGGAATTCAGGCAATATCTTTTAGCAACCTTCTTGGGGAAATAGACAGTATGCTCTTTGTCATTAATATTGAATGTTACTTTTCCTTGATTACAATTGATGACAGCACCTGGAGTATTAAGAAAAGTTCTCCCAAGTATAATAGACATATTATCATCTTCAGGCATCTCAAGCACAACAAAATCAGTTGAAACCATGCAATTATGAGCAACTTGAATAGGAACATCCTCACATATACCAACAGGAATAGTAGTTGACTTATCAACCATTTGCAAAGATATATCAGTTGGTATCAATTTTTCTAGCTGGAGCCTCTTGTAGAGAGAAAAAGGCATAACACTAACTCCAGCTCCCAAATCACATAAAGCAGTTCTAACATAATTATTCTTAATAGAGTAAGGAATAGTTGGTATACCTGGATCACCAAGTTTCTTTGGAACCTTACCATTGAAGGAGTAATTAGCAAGCAAAGTAGTAATCTCCTCATTAGGAATCATCCTTTTATTAGAGACAATATCCTTCATATACTTTGAATAAGGAGGCAACTTAATAGCATTAGTCAAAGGAATTTGCAAAAATAAAGGTTTCATCCACTCACAAACTTGTTGTAGTGTTCTTCCTCCTTTGACTTGTGTTTCTTACCTGGAAAAGGCATAGCTTTCTGCACCAAGGTTCTCTTTATTTACCATGTTTATGAGCATAAAATCTTCCTTTGTGTACCTAGTGTACTTAGTGTGCTTCTCAGGTTCTTCCTCACCTTCCTCCTTATCAGGAGACTCATTTTTATCATTACCACTCTCAGTTTCAGCATCAGAGACAGATATACTATTAGGATCTACAGCAGGTTCAAGTGGTTCCTCGACTATTCTATGTTTCTTTTTCTTCCTTTTACGAGGACTACCACTACTCTCACCTTATCGAGAATCCTGCTGAATTCTTTTAGGGTGTCCTTCAGGATATAAAGGATCTTGAGTAGCTATACCACTCCTAGTTATAATTCCATAAGCATGTTTATCTCCTAAATCATTAACTAGCATGTCCTTTTGTAACTTAGCAAGTTTATCAAGTTGGGTTTGAACCATTTGAAAGTGTTTACAAAGCATTTTAATATCATTAGAAGTTCTTTCCACAACATCTTTCAACTCATTGATAGCTGTAGAGTTTTCCAATAAATGATTCTGAACTTGTTTATTAAAATTACCTTGTTTAACAATAAAAATGTGAAGTTCCTCTAAGCATTGATTAGGAGGCTTACCATAAGGAATGTCACCTTCATCAAAGTGTTGGAGAGAGTGTACCTCAATAGTAGATGAGTGGGGAATTGTCTTACATAATTCTTCTATAGGAGGTAGATTCTTCACATCTTCAGCTCTAATACCTTTCTCCTTTAGACATTTCCTAGCTTCCTTCATCACTTCATCATTTAATGCAATTACTCCCCTCTTCTTTGTTGTTGGTGTTGGAACTGGCTTAGGCATAACTGGTTCATGAGTAATAGGCTCAGGTGTATTCAGCTTAGTTGAAGTCCAATCATCATAATTCTTGCTTATTTTAGCCATTAATTCTTCAGCAATTGTAGAAGTTCTTTTCCTGAAAACACAATTAGCAAAACTATCTAGGTAGGTCCTAGAATCATCAGTTAGTCCATTATAATAAATATCAAGAAGCTCATTTTTAGGTAATGGACATCTAGGATGTGCTTGAATCAAGGCACAAAACCTTGTCCATGACTCAGGCAATTTCTCTTCTTCTCCATGTTTAAAATCAAAAAGTCTCTGCAAAGCGGCATGTATAGCACTAGGAGGAAAATATTTCTAGAAGAAAGAAGCAATCAAACAATCAGGGCTATCAATGGAACCAAGAGGTAATCTATTAAACCAAGCCCTAGCTTCTCCTTTTAGTGAAAAAGGGAAGATCTTAATAACAAAGTACTTGCGTATCTTAAAATCATCAGAGAATAAAGCACTCATAGTAGAAAGATCATTCATATGGGCCACAACACTCTCATTTTCAGTCCCACAGAAAGGTTGTTTCTCAACAATATCTAAATAGGACAAATCAAGAGAGAAATCATATCAATGAGAGAGGTGGCAAACTTAGGATCAGAGGATAGTTTAGGCATAACTGTACGTCTAGCAAGGAGACTCTTAATAGCACTAGTACCATGTGTGTTTAGGCAATCTTCAACAAATTCATCAGTGAACTCAATGTAACCATCATTAATATCATAACTCTCACTAGACTCATGTGAGCTAACAGGTGTAACAGTGTCTTCACTAGGAGTTTCGGTATTTCATAGACTAGCCATAGTAGTATATAGAAAAGGACCTAATGAACCACTCGCATCAAGCACAATAGAAGTAACATCATGAGTATCAAAAGCAGTTTCAGACTCAGCAGTAGTAGAAGTGCGTGCAGCATGAGTATGTGTTGGTGGTGTAACAAGCTTACTTATAACAGACAGTGAATCAAGAGCAGTAGAGGTGTTTAGGGCTGTACCTCTTCTTGTAGTGGATGATAAAATAGGGAACTTTCCATCACGAGACTTCCCCATGATGAAAGGAGTAGCAGTGAACAATAATAAATCCAAGTGAACTTACAAATAAAGCTATGCTCCGCGGTAATGGCGCCAGCAAATAGTCTTTATGACCCACAAGTATAGCGGATCGCAACAGTCTTCACGGGTAGTATTACCCAATTTATTTATTCAACACAAGGGGAGCCAAAGAATACTTGCAAGCCTTAACAACTGAGTTGTCAATTCAGCTGCACCTGGAAATAGTTCTTGCTCATAGAAGTTTATCAGTAGCAATAGTTTGGTAGTAGCAACAACAGCAGTGGAACAAGAGCAATAGTAACAGTAAACAGTGGGATTCAAGTGCGGTAGGCATAGGGATGGATGGACGGGCGTTGCATGGACGAGTCTAAACATGTAACTTCAAGATCTAGGGCATTGCAGATAAATAATAACAAGCATGCAAGTACTAAACAATCCTAGGCATGTGCTCCAAATATAGTCATACGTGCTCGCAATAAGAACTTGCACAACATCTTCTGTCCAGCCAGCCCATGGCAGCGGGGCCTCTAGGGAACTACTGGCATTTAAGGTGCTCCTTTTAATAGAGCACCGGAGCAAAGAATTAACACTCCATGAACACATGTGATCCTCACACCACAGCCATCCCCTCCGGTTGTCCCAATTATTGTCACTTTGGGGCCTTTGGATCCGGACAATGATATGTGTACACAGCTTGCAGATAATATCACAAAAAATATCATAATGATTCAATAATAAGTTCAGATATGAGATCATGGCACTCGGGCCCTAGTGACAAGCATTAAGCACAACAAGTTGCAACAAAGTCAAATAACACTAATAGAGATACTAGGCACTATGCCCTAACAATCTTATTCGATTACATGATAGAACTCATCCAATCCCTACCATCCCCAAGCCTACAGCGGGGGATTACTCACTCATGGATGAGGGAAGCATCGGTGGTTGATGGAGAGGCGTTGGTGATGACGATGGCGATGATCCTCTCCAAATTTCCTGTCCCGGCAGGGTGCCAGAACGGAGTTTCTGGATCCGAATCTTAGTTTCTGGTGGCAGCGGCGGAGCGGAACTCTCTCTGGAAAAATATCGAACCCCCCTCAGTTTTTAGGTTGAGAGGAAACTTATAGGCGCAGAGGGATGCCGAGGGGGTGCCTAGGGTGCCTGCACCCCTAGGCGCGGCCAGAGGTGGGCCCGCGCCTAGCAGGGGTGTGGGCCCCCCACGCCCCTTCTCTGTCTCGTCTTCTGGCTCCGTGGATCTTCTGGTGAAATATAATTTTTGGCATATTTTCCGGGATTTTTCCTGATAGTTCATTTTCTGCACAAAAACTAGACACCAAGGTAATTCTACCGAAAAAAGCTTCAATCCGTGTTAGTTGTATCCAAATCACACAAGTTTAGAGGAGAAACAATAGCAAAAGTGTCCGGGAAAGTAGATACGTTTTGGACGTATCACCGCAAGCGTAGAATGATGCATCAACCAGGAACCCACCATACCCCAAAGTATCGTCCCAACCCGTCTCCAGGATTTGCCCGAAGAAACTATAGACCCCCGATGAACTGTCCGACCTATCCCAACCGTGGAGGAGGAAACCCAAGGCCCGGAGGAAACCATAACAACCTCGGCAACTCCAACAATTTCAACCGTGCACCGCCCAAGTTCAACAACAACAATGTCGCCACCAACACCAATACTGCCCCAAGAACTGGAAGCAATGATGTGCCTGTTGTAGCTAAGGACAAGTCTCAGGTGACTTGTGATGAATGTGGAACCAAGGGTCACTATTCCAATGAGTGCCCCAAGAAGACTGCAGCAGCCCCCAATGCAAATGCCCCAACTCAGCAGCAGCGTCGTGTTAAGCCCAGAAGAAGGATTGCCCCAGGGAACTCGCTCAACAGCAATGGTCGTCTGTTTCTCATGCATGCTAAAGAAGCCCAAGAAGCGCCAGATGTCATGCTGGGTATGTTTTCTGTTAACTCAGTACTTGCAAGAGTGTTGTTTGATTCTTGAGCATCGCACTTGTTTGTTACTGAAGAATTTGCATGCACTAGTAAGATTCAACCAACAAAATTGAAGCATGTTATGATAGTTCAAATACCTGGTTCAACCACCAAAGCTAGACAAATTTGCAAGGCCGTACCTATCCGAATCCATGGCATAGATTTCTATGATAATCTAATTGTACTCGGAACTGAAGGTTTGGAAGTAGTACTAGGAATGGATTGGATGTCAAAACATAAAGGATTAATCGACTGTGCCAAGAAATCCATAACCATGACCAGTACTGCCAGAATATCATTAGAGCATGTATCTGAAACCTTGCCTCGTCAATTCAAGTGCAACAAGAGTCTAGACCAACCAACCATTGACCAAGTCAGTGTAGTCTGTGAATACCCCGATGTATTTCCGGATGTTTTGCCCGTTATGCCCCCGGATCAGGATATCGAGTTTATCATTGAACTAATCCCTGGAACCGGACCCATAGCCCAGAGAACCTATAGTATGAAGTCATATGAATTAGTTGAGCTGAAGAAGCAACTGGATGCTATGCTGGAGATAGGACTGATTCAACCAAGTGCTTCGCCATGGAGATCACCTATTTTTTTTGTGGACAAGAAAGATGGAGGTAACCATTTGTGTACGGATTATCGGAAGCTGAATGACGTCACCATCAAGAACAAGTATCCTCCACCAAAGATAGAAGACCTGTTTGACCAGTTAACTGGTGCCAAAGTGTTATCTAAGATTGATCTTAGAACTGGTTATCATCAACCCAATATTCGCGTACAGGATATTCCAAAGACTG
Organism: Avena sativa; assembly: GCA_916181665.1. Taxonomy (NCBI): domain Eukaryota; kingdom Viridiplantae; phylum Streptophyta; class Magnoliopsida; order Poales; family Poaceae; genus Avena; species Avena sativa. The sequence continues at coordinate 228,771,563 of OV702279.1, read as the reverse complement.
CCTTTAGCACCAGATACAGACTGTATGAGTACACTGTCATGTCTTTTGTATTAACCAATGCCCCCGCTTATTTCATGAACCTCATGAATAAGATTTTTATGGACTTCCTGGATAAGTTTGTCGTTGTGTTTATCGATGACATTCTGATCTATTCCAAATCAGAAGAAGAACATGTTCTACACCTAAGGACCATCCTTGGAACCCTTAGGGAGCGTCAGTTGTATGCCAAGTTTAGCAAATGTGAATTCTGGTTATAGGATGTAGGATTCCTCGGACATATTGTATCGGCCGGAGGAATTGCCATTGACCCCGCAAAGGTGAAGGATGTCGAATATTGGCAAGCCCCAACCACTCAAACCCAAGTTCGTGCATTTCTCGGATTAGCGGGATATTACCGCAAGTTCGTAGAAGGATTCTCGAGCACCGCAAGACCTATGACCCAATTGTTGAAGAAGGATAAGAAGTTTGAATGGACAGACAAATGCAAATCGAGTTTTCAGGAACTCAAGAAGAGATTGATTTCAGCCCCAATCTTGATCATGCCGGACATCACAAAATCTTTTGATATATATTCTGACGCATCCAAGATCGGTCTCGGATGTGTGCTTATGCAAGAAGGCAAAGTTATATCTTACTTATCCCGACAACTGAAGGAACATGAGCAGAACTATCCTACCCATGACCTTGAACTAGCAGCCATAGTTCTAGCCCTGAAGAGATGGCGGCATTACCTCATGGGAAACCGTTGTGAGATTTATTTGGATCACAAGAGCCTGAAGTACATTTTCACTCAGAAGGAGCTGAATATGAGGCAGAGGAGATGGATAGAGCTAATCAAGGATTATGATCTGTACATTCCCTATCATCCCGGTAACGCCAATGTGGTAGCAGATGCCCTTAGAAGATTGCCGTGTCGCTTGAACTCCATGATTCTGAAGGAGCAACCAAGTTCGCACAAAGAGATGGAAGATTTTAGAATGGAATTAGTAAGTGAAGGATTTTTGGCTAGCATAGAACTTCAATCCACTTTGATCAGTCAAATCAAGGAGGCTCAGAAAGGAAATGCTAGTATCAACGGAATCAAACATCGTATCGATACAGGGAAGGTACCCGGATTTACCTAAGATTAAGAAGGAGTTTTGTGGTACAAAAGGACGTCTCTGTGTACCAGCAGATTTCGAGTTGAAGCAAGCTATTTTGAAAGAGGCCCATGATACCCTTTATTCTATCCACCCCGGAGGAACGAAGATATATCAAGATTTGAAGGAGCTATTTTGCTGGCATAATATGAAGAGAGAAATCGGAAGCTACATAGCCAAGTGTGATATTTGTCAGAGAGTCAAGGCGGGACATCAGAGACCTGCAGGACTATTGCAACCATTACAGATTCCAGAATGGAAATGGGATTCAGTTGGAATGGACTTTATCACCGGTTTGCCTACTTCTAGTAGGGGAAATGACTCTATATGGGTCATAGTTGATAGATTGTCCAAAGTCGCCCATTTCTTACCAGTCAAGACCAATTACCAGATTTCGAAGCTAGCAGAGTTGTATATTGCTAGAATCGTCAGTTTGCATGGAGTCCCCAAGAACATCGTGTCGGATCGAGGAACCCAGTTTACCTCGAGATTCTGGAAGAAAGTCCAAGAAGGACTAGGAACCCAACTGGATTTCAGCACAACTTATCACCCTCAGACTGATGGACAAATGGAGCGAGTAAATCAAATACTCGAAGATATGTTGAGAGCCTGTGTACTAGAGTATGGATCAAAATGGGAAGATTGTCTGCCATTCGCAGAATTTCCATACAACAACAGCTACCAAGCCTGTTTGAAAATGGCCCCATTTGAATTCATGTATGGAAGGAAGTGTCGTACCCCTTTAATTGGTCGGAAGTAGGAGAGAGTCAGATTTTCGTACCCGACATCCTAAGAGAAGTAGAAGAGAAAGTGCACAAGATCCGTGAGCACCTCAAGACCGCCCAATCTAGACAGAAGAGTTATGCCGACAAGAGACGTCGATACCTCGCTTTCAATATCGGAGATTTTGTGTATCTCAAAGCGTCACCTTTGAAATGAATGCAACATTTCCAGCTCAAATGAAAGTTACCTCCCAGATATATCGGACCTTTCAAGATTCCGAATCATCGAGGAGAAGTATCATATCAACTGGAACTGCCAGAGGAGATGTCATCAGTACATAATGTGTTCCATATATCGTTACTTCTCAAATGTCTAGAAGTCTCGAAGAAGACTGAAGTTTTCAAGAACATTGATCACCGAACCATAGAGATCAACGATGACCTGACGTATCCTGAAGTACCCATTCGTATTTTGGAGGAAGCTTTCAGAACCACCAGAACCCGAAGCATCAATTTTTCAAGATCCAGTGGAGCAACCACACTGAAGAAGAAGCTACTTGGGAAAGAGAAGACTACATCAAGACGGAGTTTCCCGATCTCTTTAAATCCTAGTTTTCATTTTCTTCTTTCTCAAATCTCGGGACGAGATTTTGTTTAAGGGGGGAAGGTTTGTAACATCCCAAAAATATTGATCAAGGTTATCAAGTTCCAAGCATCAAAATTAGGGTTAACAAAAACTTTTGTTAATTAAAATTATATGAATGCATGTGTGTATGTGATTATTGTGTGAATGCATGAATGGACTTGTGTGATTGATGTGAATAGCAAGGTATGGTTTAAACATGAAAACAACATCACCTAAATCAAATCCAAGCAAAAATAAATAAAGATAAATTCAAAAACAAAGAAAAGGAGCTAATGGTCATTTTTGCCAATCTTGCTCACTAGGCCACTTTGAGTGTTTCTAGTCCAAGATTTCAAATAGAAACAATTCCATTTATTTTCACCCCTTGCTATACCAAGTAAAAGAGAACCCAAGCCCACCTTTCAAACTCACAGAAACAATTGTCAACTTGATTCAAAGGACAATTCAAAATTGAATCTATATCATATGTGAAGATCACCATTTCTCAAAACCCAACCAAACCAGTTCACCTTGACCTTCCCAAACAACCAGAGACTACCTATTATGTGACTAGTACACCCACCAATTTTCATCCAAAATTTCAAATTCAAATCTCTTTTGGCCATTTCATCGAACACCTTGCAAACACAAAACAAACAAAACATCAAACACTATAGTGAGCAGTGTTTGTGCCTAACTTGTCTCCCCTCTAGATCACAACACCCTCTCAGTAGATGATCAAACTAAATTAACTAGCCCTAGCTCACTGTAAGCTTGACATTGTCATCAATGGTGAGCATGATGAGCCCCAAATGGCCACCCCATCATCGACAGCAAGCTAGGAGCTTCCCTAGCCTCTCCAACCTTGTCTGGGACACTGACCACCATCCACTGCCACCCCCTGTCCAACGCCCAAGCACTGCCAGCCCCTGGACCACTCAGCTCGAGCGTGCCCAGCCTCTCTGCAAGCATGTTGAGAGCGCGCTAGAGCGCCGCACTCGACACACGAGCACAGACCGCGCGTCGCCCTTGCCGCTTGCGTGCGTGATCACCATCGTCCCAGGAACCAGTAGGACATGTCTGTTTGTCGCCGCGCGACTAGGACAGCCCGTGCGCCATTAAAACCTCCGTCGGACCTGCCTAGAGCGTCGCAACGTTCTGACCAAATGGCACTGCCCCGCACCTCGCCACCATGCCGTTGAGTATTGCCAGGTAACACATCACCGTTCCCTACCCCCAGCCATGCCGCTAGCTCACTGTGACAACGACCATGACGAGCTCGACCTGCGCCCTTCGGTCCCCTCGCTGCACTATAAATAGGGGCCACCCCTGTTCGATTTCAGCACACCATCACACTCCCCTCTCTCTCAGAACCACCCCACCTCATCCCCGGAGCAAGGCGAGCAACAGGTTGCCAGAATTTCACCAGAGTCTGCCATGGAGGAGGAGAAGAGGAGCTGTCGATTGGAGCCGCCCTAGGAGGAACTGCCAGTACCAGGAGGTTGGCCGTCATCGACTTCGTCGTTCACCCCCATTGCCGACCCTCGCCTGAGCCCCGGTGATCCCCCACAGACCCCCACTGGCCGCGCTAGGGTTCAGTCTCGCTGGCGCTGCCCGACGGAGATGACAAACCCAGCCGTTGGATTAGATGTTGATGGCATGGTCTAGATTGCCCCGTACCCCTTCGCACCCCATGTCTCGCTGACTGGTGGGGACAGCCACTTAAATCCACCCCCGCGCGCGCTGTGCATAGTGGGCCGGCCCAGTTCACTCCTACGCAACCCAGTTAGTTTGAGTCTAGCTTTTTCAATTTAGTTCAAAACCTAGTACTGCCTTTTGATTCAAAAATCAATTCAAAGATATTCACTGAACCAAATTACATGAAACTAATTTTATTATGAAGGTATTGAAATTATTAATGCAATCCCATTGGATTCAAACCATTTGGAGAAGTAGATCACCTATAGTAAAATTAACAAGGAAGAGACTTTTCTACATTCAAACATTTTTCAAAATTCAACCACAAAAGCTTTTGGGTTGATTCAAACTCTCAAAAATCACATTTAACAAGACCTTTCTGAATATATAAAAATATATATGTTTACTTGCCAAAATAATGGACAAGTAATAAAAGAATGCCACATAGGCATTTCTAGTCACTTTATTTAATTAAAATAAAAGGGTTAAACCTTATTAAAATGTGACACCACTTTAAATCACATTCCCAAGTACTGAAATATGTGGTGATGACATGTGTAAACATGATCCTATGTTTTAGTTGGAGAATATTAAATCTTAAGTAGTTTTTTCAATGAGTAGAAATTACTTTTCTAAAATAAAATAAATAAAGCTATTGCCTTAATTCTTGTGATAATAGTGATGATGCTAGATCATCTAGTGTGAACCTTTGTGTGCTAAATAGAGTAGTTAAGAATTGTGTGGTGATTGTGTACCTCGTATTTATTTATAGACTCCAGTACCGACCAAGGATACGAGGAGGAAGGAGAATACTACGAGGAAGAAGTCGAGGATAACTTCAACCACTGCTCTGCAGAAGGCAAGCCTCACTATACAAGTCCATTTAGCAAGCTACTATCTTAGCAAGATAAGCTAAAACCATGCAAGTGTTACTTGCAAGCTTACACTACTTGATACCCAATCCTAGTTTTATTTCCAAGCTTAGTTATTTTATTTTCTTTATCAAAACTTTCTATTTGAGTTTACTTAGTGAATGGTAGATTTTAGAAGGTTTATTAAAGGTAGCATAAAGAGCATAAAACTTGACCCAAGTTATATAAACCTTGATGTCATCCTGAGGCATGAGATTGAACTTAAATAAGTCACACTTAAGTATCACCCCTCATTAGTGTTATTCCCCCACTTATAGATGCTAGTGCTAAGTATAAAACTTGATCACTTTAGATGGGAATACTTGGTGAAAATGATTATGAAAACCTTAGAATGATGAGTCATTCTAATGAAATGTTTTTACATGTGTTTTTGAACACCAGATGATTTTTGATGATGAAAATGTTGAGGCATGAGCCTTATCCCTTTATAAAACTGATGGTTGTCTGGATGCGATACCATTCCAATTTTACCGTACAACCACAATACCCGAAATTTGGGTAGGGCTTGACTGGAAGTTTATATACCTTAGTATGGGTTCCCTTGCGGCCAAGGTTTGAGCCGAGGCTACCTTGTGAAGATTGTCCACCTATACAATTCCCAAGATGACAGTTGGTCATTGTTGGGAGGCCAAACTCATAGGAGAGGTGCCTAAACTAGGGCGTGCAATTGAAAGGTTAGGATTGATTATCCGCATACTAAGTATGGTGAATTCAGGATTTTTCCTAACAAATGTATCGACTATTGTGGTGAAAGTGTACCACCTCTGCAGAGTGTCAAACTATTCGAATAGCCGCGTCCGCAGTTATGGACAGTTGGAGTGTCCATACTGTTCCGTTGTCAGATGTTTTCAAAATGACTTGTGAAATGAATCATGACTTTGACTTTGACCACAACAGGGTTGTGATATGAAAGTTCAAGTTCCCACTTAGGTGTTATAAAACTTTCAATTAGCTTTCTTTGCTTCTGAACTCAGTTAAGGTAAATCTGGATGTTTGCAAAACAACCTAGAGCCTAGTACTTCCTACTCAAAACTACTTACCTGTTAGTGATAGTTTGTGAGTACTTAAAGAGTACTCATGGCTTTGTCCCTGGCTATTCCCGTGGCCGGACTATGAAGAGGACTATCAGGAAGATGGACCGCATGAAGGTCACGACAACTAGGATCATCTCCCATCGTCAGCATTGCCTATGACCATGAAGATGGAGCTTCGCCCATGCTACCGTTATTATTACGTTATTCCGCTGCTTTGAATGTATTAAGACTAGATCATGAGATCCTTTATTTGTTGTAAGACCTTATGTATGGTTTGTAATGGATGATGTACTGTGATATCCAATCTATTATGTCTCACAAAAATGGTAATCCTGGGATTGTGATGAATAGCATAACAGGCATCTGGGATTAATAATCCGGGTGCTGACAACTATCAACGTCTTATTCATCCTAGAATGAAAGAAGTGGTAAGAAAAGAGGTAATCAAACTCATCAAGGCAAGTATTATCTATCCCATAGATGATAGTAAATGGGTAAATCCTGTCCATGGTGTGCCTAAAAAGGGTGGAATCATCGTGGTTCCACATGATGAAAATGAACCTGTTGCTCAACATACCATTACTGGTTATAGAATGCGCATTCATTATAGGAAATTTAATAAGGCAACTCGTAAAGATCATTATCCTTTCCATTCATTTATCAAATGCTTGAAAGATTATCCAAACACTCTCACTTTTGTTATTTAGATGGTTATTCAGGTTTCTCACAAATTCCGGTGCACAAGGATGATCAAGAGAAGACTACTTTCACATGCCCCTTTGGTACTTATGTGCGGTGACCCAGCATACCACTGCATGTGTAGTACAATATAGTGGTTGACATGACATCCACAAAACACTGTTCCGTAAATATCACATCCCTCAGAGTGGTACAACAGAAACATTTCGGGTCCATATTACAAACATACACACATTATTATTATTACAATACCAGAAGTTCCATACTTCAAAAGATTTGAATTACAAACCAACTTAAAACTATTTCAGCGGAAGATTTCAAGTTTCAACTTAAACATCGAATTGAGCTCAACAACTTATCATATATGGTTCATGCTGCCCGGCTCAATTGGTTACTAATAACTAAGGCAACTAATCGGACTCGTTGCCATCCACTCCATATCTGAGCTCATAGTCCACCCCTTCCACACTTCCAGACAGATCAGGCTCCTCGTAATAGACATCATCTTGGCCTTCTGCTGCATACAACATGGTATCTTCTGGATCCTCAGAGTCTAAGCAGGGGATCAAAGGAAAGGGTGAGTAACAACGTTACACAACAAGTTCATTATATGCAAGGTGGGAAGTTTGATGCTCTATCTACCACCTCGGACTATCAGTCCTTGGCACTATGCATTTTTCGTAAACATTTCTTCAAAGATTGATTTTATTATCAAAATCTATGCCCATCAGCCTTCATAGGTTGACAAGAACTTTCATGGAGGTCCTTTCCTGCCGCGTTCATAGCTCCTTCCCGGAACAGGGGGTAACAAGTTATAGTTCTTACACTTTGTAGAGGTGTGTTACTTTTCCCATGAGAGATTACTCCTTGTTGCACAACCGGGCGTACTTTCCCATCCACAATTCCATGATGTGGGGCCCAGTAGGTGATCCAAGCCAATCACTGCCCTCTCCGCGACCCCGCATGTCTGCACGATCCTGCAGGGCTGACTACACCTCCATTAAGCCCCCTCTCGGGTAAGCTATAACCATGATGACTTCCCGAAGACTCCATGAGCTGGTGATGCCCTGACAAGTTCCATATAGGGCTGACTATACCACTGACAGCCACTCATAGACAATCTAGACACCAAAATCGTGGGGCCTAAGGGTGACCACCCATATGCTGGATCCTCACAAGGAAACACAGTGTCACGTTAAGGTCGTCTTGCCTACATAGGAAGGAAAATGATACATCTGACTTCTCCGCCCCATTCCAAATCTCATGGTTAACGCGTGATATACGCCGCTAGAATCACTGTTGTCATGGGTAGTTAATTCCTAGGTGATTAATCTTATTGCAATTGGAAACCTGAGTTCCATTGCTCACCTAATCCATATCATCACTTAGGATGATATCAACAATTTATTTGCTTTGAGAAAATAATATTTTCTTTCTTCGTAACATAGATGATAACACACAATTTAGAAATACTTTCATAAAGACTCTTCAAAAGACATGAGCAAGTGATGAACTTGCCTTGTGGTTGCAAGGTAGTGAAGTCGGATGCTTGCACTGTACCTTGATGTTCTATGTCTACAAAACACCATTATTCCCCGGTAAGGATAATATTTTTAGAAGCAAAAATAAATATGCATAGTAATGTAATGCATCATTTATTATTTATCTTCTTTGTGTGTTTTACCCAATATTTTAGTTTCTGGAATTTCTTTATGTAATAAAGGAATTCATTTTAAGGAATAACCTTTAATAATTTTGTAAATATTATATTCACTATTTTTAAAATGTAATCTCTACTATATAATTTGTCTTATGGTGGTTTTCGTCTCTGCCGATTTTCGTCTGTTACCCTTCCTCCACCATTTTAGAAATCGTGTCACACTCCAACTCGTGCTGTAATTCGCTACCCATACGGCTTCGTACTAAAAGAAATAGTAAATACACCCCACGAACCTATCCACTCGATCCCCTAGTTGCTAGGAATATGGAGAAGAGGCCTCGCCTCGGTCCTCCTCCAAAGACGGCAGCAGCGGCGGCCCAGCTTCCCGCCTCCGGAGACGACAGCAGCGATCGACGGCGGACTAAAAAGGAAGCCGGTGGCGGGGGTGGATTAAGGAGGGGCAGTGAAGGGCTCTTCAACGTCGTCTCTCCCATCTAGGTGGCCGGCAGAATCCAATCCCCGGCAGCGACGGTGGCGATGGTGCACCCACATCAACCAGCTCGAAACCGGCGAGCAGGTAGTTGGGGCAGCAGGGCTTCGCGACCTCGAGAAAGAGAGTCCAGCGGCGGTGTGGAGGGAAGTTCGAGCGGGACTCGATCAGGTCGGGAAGAGAGATGGGGGTTGGTGGGAGCATCACCCTCTCCTGCCTGGTGGCTGGAGGCGACAGTTGGAACCGGTCTCCCTCCTCCCTCTTCTCTTTGTCTTGTATGCGATACAAGCGATCATCATTCATCTCCCCCTTCTCTATCTCGGCACAACAGGGAACGACGACCTTGTGGATTGATCTCTAGCACAACCTTTGACTCGGCGTGGCCACAGGAGATGCGGCCATTCACACGCTCGATAGACATCCTGATTCAGGAGAACACCGAGTTGCAGCGGCCACCATGCACGTCCAGGCGGCGTAGCAGGTCGCGATGGTCTGACTCGATGAGTACCCTACTAGAGGGGAGGAGGCCAGGGCACAAGAGGGCATACGGCCGCGTGCCGCGTCGGCGGGTCATGTTGAGACCGGAAAAAGGCGGAGTGGTTGCGCCTTCGTTGTACATGACGTCCTGCTGCTTCCGCTTTGCCTTCGTAGAGGACCTCAAACTCCAATTGACAAAAAGATACAACCAAAATCGGTTGATGAAATAGATGGATTGGTGGATGTGGGCTTCGAATTTAAATATTTGCTGCATTTGCTGCCGATTTCAAAGAAGAAATTGGAAGAAATTTTAAGGGGAAAAGTGGAAGATGGACCACTCTCCAATTCCAGAACAACGTGGTCGTCTGATTAGGTACGAGCAATTTAATGGTAGAGAGAAGGGGATCTTTTTCAACCGGGAGTAGTACAGGGGTTGGTAATTGGACTTCACCCTGTGGTTCAGTAGGATGTAGAGAGCAATTATTTCTGGTAATACATATACTACCAAAATCTATTGGTCAAAATGGATTTGGAGCATGCAGTACAATGACAAAAAAGAAAAATGGGATGGCCAAATGAAATTAGTGGATATATACATGATACAGTTTCATAAATCATAGATAAAAAATGGGGGTTGTTCAATATTAAATAAAAACTTGCTGACGATGTTGATGAACCAAGATGCAAATTCATAAACTCAATTAAATATCAAATCCAAATAAATTGGAACCAGATGTAAGAATTTGTGTCTAGATGTATTTACAATTGTAGTGTACAAATAAATATGATGAGCTGAACTTACCATGTATAAAATAGAATGCTTTAGAGGACGCAACATGGATATACAATGTGGAGCATCATGACAACGCAATGTCAGCTAAGCAGGCAGACGAAAGGTATTTAATGATGGATGAGACTGATTCAAGGGAGCAAAGAGAGATCCAATGACAATATACTGAAGTATGTGTGTGACACAATGTTGAATTAGATTAATATATGACAGAATGTTGAGAGGGGTTATTATTGAGAAGAGGGATGTGTTATAGTGATGGCAAAGCCATTGAGGTGCACACAGAGAGGAATGGGATGGAATATGATGTTTTTTCATACTGTGGTGGGTGAGGGGTAAACTGAGAGGAACAAAGTGATAGATCAAGACACAACTTATGCTCTTATGGTCATGTTATGTCTATCTTGATCCGTAGCAACGCACGGGCACTCAACTAGTATGTTATTAATAGAGTTAAAAACTAATTTTTATTTAATTTTAACTCCTATAACTATTTTCTTAATATTTCTTTTTAAGAATAAGCATTTTAATTTAGAAGATTTTATTTTGTTATCTTAAATATCAATTTAGTATTTTTTTAAATACTATAATAATTAAGGACGATAAAAGTTATTTTTATTTATTTTTAGGTATTTTATTGATTTTTATAAAATTCCATAAGGAATATATATTATAAAAATCTTTGACTTAAAGTTATTCTATTAAAAATAGATTTCTTAATTTAATTAAGTAAGTTGTATTATTATAAACCTAACAATATATTATTTTTATATTTTAAGGATTTTATTTTATTTTCTTGAATTTATTAAATCCTAGGGGTATTTTGGTCTTTTGGCAATTCTTCAAATTCCTTTTCTTTTAATGTTTGGGCCAACCACATTGGGCTATTTGGGCCCAACTTGGCCCAAATGGGTCGGTCAAAACAATTGACCTAAGTGGTACTAGACCCTATCGGCCCGGTACACCTCTCTCTCTCTCTCTCTCTCTCTCTCTCTCTCTCTCTCTCTCTCTCTCTCTTTCTCTCTCTCTCTCTCTCTCCCTGTGGTGCTGCCGACACCGCTGCCGTGCGATTCACGCTGCCCTGGGTCTCCCTGGCCGCCGCCGTGGTGTATGGCGAGGTTGATGACCCCGCTTTGTTGTCTGGGCCAATTCGATTTGTCTATGGAGCTCTGCTTCAGCCAGGCTAGCTCCATCCTGAACCCTAGGGTTTGGGGTGCTGCGGGTGATGTCTCCTCCGCTACACCCGTGGTGCTGTGAGGTGCTCATAGTGATGTGGTGTTGCTCTTGTGCATTGTTGTGGATGCCGCCTCGGCTCGGTGCAGGTTGCAGCGCCCTTTGGGTGCTCCCCGTGCCGCCGTGCGCTCGTCGACCCCTCTGCTTCCTCTTCTAATCAACAACGAGGACCATTGGTGAGTTTAATCTTGCTCTCCCCTCATGCCTTCTGTCCTCTGCCTCTCTTGATCTCCTCTGTGTGATTCTAGTAGATATCCCTGATTAGGGTTCATGTCTTGATTAGGGTTCAACCCTCTGTTTTGGTTATATTCGATGGATTGGAACTAGTAGTGGTGGTTATTGAGGATGGTGAATGATTATATCATGTTGATTACTGTATATAGTTGGTTTTTATGATGCTAGTGGCTTATTAGACTTATTCCAATTAGTAATTGGACATGGCCTAGATGGTAATGCTACTGTGGAACTCTTACTTGTGGGTTTTGGTAATTTGGGAATTCACTTCTGTGAAGTTCTTAGTACTGACAGTAGTACTGCCAGTGATTTATTCACTGCATCTATAAATGTTGGCTTGTGTGGTCATATGTAGATTGAGGGTTAACATGTTATTACAGTGATGCTCTAATTATGTATATATATAGACTTGGTAATGATTCCTGGTGGTTGATTCTAGGAAAATGATAATTAGTGATTTGCAAGTTTATTTATGAAAGCTAAGTAATTGATCTGCTTGGTTTAGAACTTGTTCTTGTGACACCATCATTAGAATGGCACACAATGTTGGTTCTAATACTAGGCTTTATTCTTTCAGTGCTTAAGATTGGATTATTGCCAAGATAGGCTGATAGCTTTGATTAAACAGATTTGCCTATGATGTTGGTCTGAGGCTTAGGAACTAGGTTCCTAAATTGCTGTCCCTCATAGATGTGTTCTGGTATTAATACCAGTTACTTATTCTTGAGTCCTTTTGATAAAATGGTTGGTGTGCTTATTGTTTTATATGGATCCATAAGATCTGTTGATTTCTGGGGTGCTACTCTTTTAAGAGATGTGCCCATAATTCATAATCTTGGCTATGGTCATATTGGAATATGAGATTTGTCTTAATATCCAGGATCAATGATGTTGGTCTGAGATCCTGGTTTGGTTTGTAGAGTTTAAGCATAGCTTTTTATTCAAAAATCTTCTGTGATGGATTCACACCACTTAGGTAATTTTTGAGAGATTTAAATATAAAACAACACATGAATTCTAATCTAGATAATATGGTTAGATCATGTGAGGGTTTTATATTTCTCACCACAACAGTTAGGTTGTTGGTGTTGTTGCTAGTTAATCTGGTTGGCTAGATCTTGCTGGCTTGTGTTCCTAGCCTGATCTTGTTCTTCACCTCCTGGTGCTGCTCCTGCTACTTCTGGTTCCTGTGAGCTTGTCCTTGATCTTGCTATCCACCTGCTCCACCCCCTCCTTATGTCACCATCTGGTGAATGTTTGGATGGTATGGTGTATGGTTTGGCTAGGGGTTTTGTTTGGCTTTGGAAGGCTTGATGTGTTCCTAGTTTGGTGCTTGAGAAGGAGAGTAAGATGCTGGGATCTGTGCTACGGCTGTGCACTTCTCCTTTTGCTTGTGTGGGTTGTTGCTGCTGTGTTAACAACACACATCATGCAGTTAGATGACTGTGCTGCCTGGCTGTTTGGTGCATTGTGTGGATCAGATCAGTGAGGTCTTTTCACCTTTTAACCTTTTACAATTCACTCGGTGAAACTTGCCCCTTTTACTTTTGGTTGATATATTGACTTGTGGCTTATTTGATATGAAAGAACAGATACTTACACATTGCTAAAACTTGCGCCTTTTACTATTACTCAAGGATGTAATCTCGAGCAGTGCACTTCACTGCTCTCAACTAAGAGTAAATCTAATAAATTAATCTTTTATTTTAATTTTGTTTGTTTTTGTATTTTGCAGGTACAAGATCTGAGTGCTCAAGATTTAGTATAGGATTAACTAGGTTTTTATTTTTGTTCATTGTAATATTTCCTTTTTGATTCCTTTTGTAAGAATATTGTACTAATTATTTATATTAGAATTTCTTTTCTTGTAATTCCTTTACTGTAATGAATCACTTCATTGGTTGAATGAGTTCCTCTTTGTAAAATGTTTATGGAATAAAGATAAGAATTAAGCATTCATTTCTTATTTGAATTTATTAATCTTAAATTCTTATTATTATTTATTATATCTTTATCATAACAAATAATATTACTAAATTATTTTGGAAATCATTTTAAAATACCAAATCCTAAATTTTAAATATTAGTTCAAATTTCAAATTTGAATTCAAATTCTTTCCCCCAAAACACACTATCATAAAGATCATGTCAAAATTTATAACGATCACTCTCAAGAGCTATTCCTACACCTAGAGAATGAAAGAAACTCTGATAACTTTAGGTTTTTGTTTGGCGAAAAATGTACCCACATTTTACAGATGAATGCATGCATATGCACAAAATCCTATTTCTACCCTTCGTTGGTTCCTAAATGCTAGGATGTTACATTATGCTTATAGGAGAATGCCATTCGGTTTGTGTAATGCTCCTGCTACTTTTCAAAGATGCATGAATGCTATTTTTCCTGATTATATTGAGAAAATTATGTAAGTATTCATGGATGACTTTTCTATGTATGGTACCTCTTTTGTAAACTGCTTGTTCAATCTTAACAAAGTTTTGCAGCACTATGAGGACCAACACTTAGTACTAAATTGGGAGAAGTGCTATTTCATGGTGACAAAAGGTGTTGTTCTTAGAGACCAAGTTTCAGGTAGATGGATTGAAGAGGACCGCTCTAATATAGAAGCCATAGAGAAGCTACCATATCCTAGGGATATAAGAGGTATAAGAAGCTTTCTTGGTCATGCTGGTTTCTATAGAAGCTTTATCAAAGAATTTTCTAAAATATCCAAGCCTCTAACAAATCTTTTACAAAATGATGTTCCATTCTCTTTTAATGATGATTGTGTAGAGTATTTTGATGTTTTAAAGATTGCTTTGATAAGTGCTTATGAGACCCTGGTGCATGGCTTAATAGGATGGGTGAACGACCAGGAAGTGGGTACCGGGTGCGCACGAGTGAGGACAAAGTGCGCAGGAAAGACTAGTGTTGGTCTGTGGGGTTAGTCTAGAGATTCTATTGAGCTGCTAGGAGTGACAACCGCTGGTCCGGAGAGGCCGGGGTATTACAAATGGTACCAAAGCCAGGTTCTCACGGTTACATGGGCGTGTGTGTGGGTAGTGCCGGACATGTGGAGCATGGCGCATGCGGCCCAGAGCGGAAACAACATGGCACATGTGCCGACACTAGATGCATAGACGTGTACAAAGAGGGGATGTTCCTGGCTCGTGGTTGATCGACGAGGGCGTCGATCTTCTAAGGGTGTGTGTATGTGAGACCCAGGCGCATGGCTTAATAAGATTGATAGTATACCCATACAAACAAGTTGCAACTTCTTTTCGAAGCTCATCCAAAAAGAACTCTAAGGTTAAGCATGCTTTGCCTAGAGCAATTTGAGGATGGGTGACCGACCGAGAAGTGGGTACTGGGTGCGCACAAGTGAGGACAAAGTGCGCAGAAAAGACTAGTGTTGGTCTATGGGGTTAGTCTGGAGATCCTATTGAGCTAGGATTGATAGTATACCCATACAAACAAGTTGCAATTTCTTTTCCGGAAGCTCATCCAAAAAGAACTATAAGGTCAAGCGTTCTTGGCCTAGAGCAATTTTAGGATGGGTGACCAACCGGGAAATGGGTACCGGGTGCGCACGAGTGAGGTCAAAGTGCGCAAAAAATACTAGTGTTAGTCTGTGGGGTTAGTCTAGAGATGAGCTACCAAGAGTGACAGCCGCTGGTCCGAAGAGGCCAGGGTGTTATAGTGCTCCTATAATTCAACCTCCTAATTGGAATTTGCCATTTGAAATCACGTGTGATGCTAGTCAATACGTTGTAGGAGCTGTTTTAGCCCAAAGAGTTGATAATAAACTTAATGTGATATATTATGCTAGTAAAACTCTTGATGGCGCCCAAAGAAATTATGCTACAACTGAAAAAGAGTTTTTGGCTGTACTTTTTGCATGTGACAAGTTTAGACCTTACATTGTAGACTCTAAGGTAATAGTACACACCGATCATTCTGCTATTAAATACCTTATGAACAAAAAAGATGCTAAGCCTAGACTCATAAGATGGGTTCTTTTACTATAAGAATTTGACCTGCATATTGTAGATAGGAAAGGTGAGGAAAACCTGGTAGCTGATCATTTATCTAGAATTGAAAACATTACAGTAGATCCTATTCCTATTAATGATAGCTTTGCAAATGAACAACTAGCAAACATCAATGTGGCTGCTGCTAGAGTAGTTTTGCCATGGTTTGCTGATTATGCTAATTTCATTGTTGGAAAAGTAATTCCACCACACTTCACTTACCAACAAAGAAACAATTCTTTTATGATCTTAGGCATTATTTTTGGGATGACATGTATCTTTATAAGAAAAGTGTAGATGTTATTATTAGACCTTGTGTCCTTGAGTTTGCGCATCATGCTATCATAAGGGACTGTCATGACAGCCCTGAAGGAGGACATCATGCAGGAGACTGCACTGCTACAAAGCTATTACAATCTGGTTTTTATTGGCCTACTGATTGTGCTAATTATGTTAAAGCTTGTGAAAAATGCAAACGTGTTGGAAATATAAGTAAGAGAAATTAAATGCCTATGAACTATTCACTACCTCTTGAACCATTTGATGTATGGGGATTTGACTTTATGGGACCATTCCCCCCATCAAAAACAAAACACACTCATATTTTGATTGTAGTGGATTATGTCACAAAATGGGTTGAAGCAATTCCAACAAAAAGTGTGAACCATGCCACAGCAATGAAGATGCGGACATCATCTTTCCTAGGTTTGGAGTACCTAGATTTTTAATTACTGATGGTGGTTCTCATTTTATACATGGGATATTTAGAAAAACTCTAGCTAAATATGGTGTTAATAGAATTTCATCTCCATATAATCCTCAAACTACTGGGCAGGTTGAACTAAGCAATAGGGAAATTAAACTCATATTGGAAAAGCCAGTTAACAAAGGTAGGTCTGATTGGCGAACTAAAATTAATGATGCGTTATGGGCTTATAGAACTATTTTTAAAAATCATATGTGTATGTCTCCTTATAAAATGGTTTATGGAAAAGCATGTCATCTTCCAGTGGAATTAGAACATAAAGCTAGATGGGTTGTTAAACAACTCAACTTTGATTTTAAAATTGCTGGAGAGAAAAGAATTCTTGATTTAAGCTTGTTAGATGAATGGAGGAATGAAGCACATGAGAGTGCTAGACTATTTAAAGAGAAAGTAAAAATTTGTCATGACAAGAAAATAAAAAGAAAGGAATTCAAAGTAGGAGATCAAGTATTATTGTTCAACTCTCGTTTCAAGTTTTCTCACTAATAGGAAAATAGCTATAGATAGACAGACCTTCTGTGGCGCATGGGGCTGACAATGCGCCACAAAAGAATACCAGTGGCGCATATGGAGCAATGCGCCATTGAACCTTCAAGCTTTTGTGGCGCATGCACTTTGGCAATGCGCCATAGAAGTAAGGTGGGGCCCACATCAGGCATTGGGCTACAAAACTTGTGGTGCATTTGGGCATATGCGCCACAAAAGTTGACACTTCTGTGGCGCATATTCCCAAATGCGCCACAGAAGCAGTAGGTGGGACCCACAACAGGCTGGCTTTGACCGGGCTCTGACAAACCTTCTGTAGCGCATATGGTGATATGCGCCACAGAAGTTTATGTCTTCTGTGGCGCATGTCACCGTATGTGCCACAAAAGTTGGATGTGGGCCCCACCATCTGGCAAGTTTGACCAAGCTTCTATGGCGCATATGGTGGAATGCGCCACAGAAGATCACACTTCTGTTGAGCATATCTGCTACATGCGCCACAGAACCTTGCGTCCAGATCTGCACAAAAAGGTGGTAGCTTTGCAACCCTCTATCTACCACCACCCATTTCACATGCTTCTTCCCCCTCCTTCCAGCTCGTCTTCCTCCTCTCTCCCACCCCATTGTGCCCATAATTTTCTCCATTTTGTTGTATTTAAACCTACTATAGTAGATAGATTGGTTACGGAAAGCCTTTCTCCAACTTGTAGATCTAAAACACACTTACTTTTCTCCTCCACATCTATATTTGTCTACCACTATCTCTCCATAGATCTATTGTTCCACACTCTCTCACATCGCGGTCTCGACTCGGTATTCAATCTACTAGGTGAGTAATTGGCCATGAATATGCATGTTTTGTAGGTGTGAAGCTTGTCGCGCGGGCGGTGTGTATGTGCGATGGAGCCAAGATGATGTTTGTGCATGAAGCTTATGTGATGCATGAATGTTTGCATGGAAAGAAGTTTCTTGCTGTTGCTTGTCTGCCCCCAGTGTGGTGCATGGATGTTTGCCAAAATGTTGATTCATTTCCATTTCGGCAAATTTTTGCACCATCCATATGTCCTACTTTTAGGAAAGGTCATGCCGAATTTTTCCGGCGACCATGCATGTGTGTTTGTGTGTGCATAAGGTGTGGTTTCTAATTAACATACTCTCTCTTTTGCTCTATACGTGCATACCGCGCAGGAAACCATGGTCGTTAGGACGAGCGAAGGTCGAGTTACTAGGTATAAGAAAGACGCGAAGGTGAACATGATTCAGAACAACAAGACCCAGATAAGATGTACATGTCGAACATGCAAATTCCAGCTCTGGATCGACCCTTATTCTGGACAATTGGAGGATCACCTGCTCAGGCGTAGTTTCATGCGTGACTTCGATGAGGAGCTGATAGCAAATGGTGGTGGTCATCATGAAGATGTGGGCGGGCGAGAAGACGAAGAGTCTCCCGGCGGGCATGGTCATCATGATGAAGAATATACCGGCGGGCATGATCATCATGACGAAGAAGGAGATGTCGACAGGCATGACCATCATGAAGAAGGAGAAGACACGAACACCTAGACACTGCTAATTTCGGTTTTGCGGGACCCTCATGTTCATGAACTTCATCTCAAGGAGATGAGCAATGCCAAAGATGCATCCAGAGAGAAAGCCAAGCTGGCACAAATGGATATAGACGGGATGACTCCATTGTATCTTGGGTGTCGGCCCAAGGATACACGCCTGAGTGTAACGCTCAAGGCTCTAGAGATGAAGGCGGAACACAAATGGACCAACATGAGTTTCAATGCTAACATGGAATTCTGGCGCGATCGTCTTCCTAAGGGGAACACATTGCCAACAAGTATAGAGGAGGCCAAGAAAATCGTATGCCCTCTCGACCTACCGCACATTAAATACCACACATGCATCAATAATTACGCACTTTATCGTAACGAGTATGTGGAGAGAACCACATGTCCGATGTGCGGCCATGGACGGTACAAGAGAGGGAACAAGAAAGTTCCTCGAAAAGTGGTATGGTACTTTCTATCACTCCCTGTCTATAGAGATATTTTGTAGATCCTAAGGAATCAAAGCTAATGCAATGGCACGCGAAGAGGGAGAAACCCGAAGATGATACGGAGAAGGACAAGATCCTGACACACCCTTCAGATGCTAGGTAGTGGAATGCATTGGACATCGAGTTCAAAGAGTTAGGGGGCCAAGGAACATCAGGCTGGGTATGAGCACCAATGGACTCAATCCTTTTGGCAACCAGAGTAGCATGCATAGCACCTGGCCCGTGTTTGTATGGTCGTACAACATCCACCCGTGGCTCTGCACAAAGCAAAGTTACGTACAGACGAGCATTCTTATTCAGGGTCTGAAATAGCCAGGTATGGATATGCATCTTTATCTCGTGCTGTTGAAAGAGGAGTTAGCCACATGGTGGGAGACGCCAGCCCGTACGTGGGACGTCTACACTAAAGAATATTTCCCTCTGAGAGCTGTGTTGCTCATGACAGTGCAGGACTATCCTGGTTACGCATATGTATCGGCCTAGGTGAACCACAAACACAATGCATGTGTCAAGTGCATGGATAAGACCCCGCATCTCCAGCTACCAAAGGATCCCGGGTCTTCGAAAACCATGTTCCAAGGGACTCAAAAGTGGCTTCACATGGATCACCCGTGGAGAAAACGTGGTGACCTATTCAATGGTAAAGACAAGATTGAAAGAGCCCCACGTATGAGGAGCGGCAAAGAAATCGAGGAGCTTCTGAATAATTGGGAAGAGTGCCCTGCGCCAGGAAAGAAGCGACCGAGGACAAAGCCGCTTCTAGGTGTATGGAAAGCGAGGTCTATTTTCTGGGACCTGCCATACTAGAAGGTCCTCCACACGACCCATAGCCTCGATGTAATGCACATCATGAAGAACGTTATCGAGAGTCTACTTAGCACTCTGCTCAACATTCTAGAGAGGACCAAGGATGGGCCGAAAGCAAGAAACGACCTGAAATTGCGTGGCATCAAGAAGGAGCTTCAGTACCCTGATAGTGATGATGATGACAATCAGATGTAAGGGACTCAAGTTCGCCGCAAAAGGGTTAAGAAGAATGAGGTGGTTGTACTTCGTGCTACCTGCTTCACTCTGTGTCACCACATGCGTTATACCCAATGCCAAGTCGGCAAAGAACGCCTCCGTGCAAAATAAGCCATGGATACTCGCTAGCCAAGTTGACCAATGTTTCTTTATTACCGACCCGTCAAAGCCCAGTCATGTTGTAGTGAGGAGGGGCAAGAGGAGCATCATCGGAATGGAAGTATCCGCCAATAAGAAAGACTTCGACAAGAACGATGATCTGAAGATCAAAGAGGAATTCGACAAGTACTTCAAAATGCCTACTACTACTACAGTAAGAAGGAAGACCACACTACCTACTAAAGGTTGTCCATTTAAGAGATGAAATCTCAAAGTGCTCGGGCTAAAGTATTCAACCGCGAAGAAAAAGGGCAAGAAGATTGTGAAGAGAGGCTAGCTCGACACATCACATCACAACATGTGAACTTTTTGTGTATTAATTCATATATGTGCTCGCAAATATATATTAGTTAGATACTAAACATATATCGTGATATTCCTGTGGGTATACAAATTCACATGTGTTTGTGACATGCAAAATATATACATATAATTCGGGGAGGGTTATTTTAATAAATATGCATGTGTATGTTCTTGGTTTTAAATATGTTGTAACATATAATTTTTAAATAAAGAAAAAATATTTACCCAGCCATGATTCGAACCTGACTGCCACAGGTTTCATGTCCAACTACAGCCTCATAACCACTAAGCTAGTGTGTGTTTCGTTTCCAACTACAGCCTCATGCCGTTTTTGACTAAGTGCCATGGTTCTGTGGCGCATATCACTGAAATGTGCCACAAAATTTCCAGGGATATGCGCCATAGAACCTTGGCACTTAGCCAAATAACCGGTTCGGCCCTGCTTTCCCTTACCTACTCTAGCTTTCGTCCTTTCCCCCCATGCGCCCGAACCCTAGCCCGAACCACCGCCGCTCGCCTTCCGCTTGCCCGCATGCCTCCACTCGCTCGCATGCTTCCGCCGCCGCACGCCTCTGCCGCTCTCCTGCACACCGTAGGTGCAGGAGGAGCCCGTGGTGGAGAAGAAGCCCATGGTGGAGGAGGAGGAGCCGCCCGACAACAAACCCTAGCTCTCGATCGCCCTGCCGCCAGAGCCCGTAGATGAGGAGGAGCCACTGGAGCCCGAGGAGGAGGATCCACCGGAGCCCCTAGAGGAGTAGCCGCCGGAGCCCCGAGGAAGAGGAGCCACCAGAGCCCATCCGCCACCAGCAGCCACCTCACTGTCCGCCACCAGAAGCCACCTTGCCGTCCTCCATCCATCGTCCCTACGTAATCGTCTATTTACTGTGATTTGGCTCTGTTTACTGGGATTTGGGTCCCTAGTTACAGATGATTGTAACATATGCTTGTAGTTACAATGATTGAATTTGATCATAGAATTTCCTTGCTACAGGGTTAGGTCCTAGATGCTTTTAGTTACAGATGATTGTTAATTTGCTATGCGCAAGTTATTCAATTATTATGAAGCCGAGATGATTGCATAGCTGGAATACTTAGGATAGAAAAAGAGATGCAATACTCTTATTCGAATGAATAGATGTGATGTTTTTTTATTTAAATATGTGGTCAACATATTAGGGCCTATTGGGTTGATGTACTGGATGAGGGTTGCAATTACATTATTTTTATATGCTACTACCTCCGTCCCAAATTATAAGACCTTTTTGTAGGCTATTTTAGCCTACCAAAACATATTATAATTTGAAACAGAGGAAATACTTGTTCACTATATATGTACTAGGGCTAGTTCATTGTTAGACCAATCGGAAAGAGTGAAGGACTATAGATCTAGGTATCTAGCTTACTTATTACAGTGAGGATTTGCATGGAAATATTTGTATTAATATTTTATGGAATAAGCTGATAAACCCTGGTCATTATCTGTCCATGCTTATCAAATGGGTATAATTGGCCATTTTGAATATCTTTTACACTATTGCAAAATTTTATAACTTGTTTGAAATTGTGGCACATGGCAGAGAGGCTCTTATAATGTGTGATGGCTTCTGATAATATTCCTATTTGTATTCATGCCAATGATTGCATTTCAAGTTCATGTTGGATTCTGATTATACAACTACACTGTCTATTTTTCAGTTACTACTAAATGTCAGCCCAATCCTGATAGTTAAATGTCAGCCCAATCCTGATAGTTAAAATAACTATGGTCCATTAAAGAAAGCATGTGTGATTTACATTGTGTGCATAAATGGCTATCAGGGCAATCATTAACCCTATATTCCCATTTACTACAACTATAGCATTGTGTTAGTAAAAACACACCAATCTAGATATTTTGTTAGGTTGTGATTCCCTCAGTGTTTGGATTCTTCATAAGATGAAACACATAACTGTAGAATAATAGGAATAAGAGATATGAAATGGTGTTATTGTGAAAGCTACTAAGACTATTTGCTAGGCATATACTGTGAAATGGTGATGTTGTACTGCTGTGCAATGGTGATGCTGTTGTTACAGCTCTGTTTGATTCAATATATATTGTTACTGCTGCTGTTACAGGGATGTTTGATTCAATATATATGGTTAAAGGGAGAATAGAGGGTCATCTGTTTTGATTTTACAGGGAGAACAGGAGGATACATGGATCTTTTATACATGTATCTATTTATTTGTTGGTACTATGTATGCTGTGATTGGAGCTTTGCTGGTACTATGTATGTTGTGCTGGTACTATATATGGTGTTGTTGGATGGGGAATGTGACTGTGGATGGTGGCTGGGGCTATTTTCTTGTGTGTGAATGTTTGCAGGGATTTCAATTGAGTTACCCATTTCTCCTGAAGTGTTGATTCACTTCCATTTCGGTTGAGAAATGGGCACTCGTAGGTCCAAAAATTAGCAAAGGTCATGCAAAAAATTTCGGTCGATATTTGTGCTAACCTTTTGCCTCTTTTTAAATAATAAAGTGCAAACATGTCGACCAATGACGAGGCCGGCCTTCTAAGCACATAAGTGTCGAGGATCAAGACCGAGAGGCCAATAAGTCATTCTAGGGGGCGTCCCAAGAGCATGAGGAGGAAGAGGAGGAGATGATAATGAAACCACCACCGGTGACCATCGTCGGAGGTGCTGGGGGCAACAAGGGAGATACAGATTACGAGGGGGACGACGACTACAACAGAACTAGTGAAGGCGGGGATTGTCAACACCCAGATTTTTAATCCCAGATGCCTGTTATGCCATACATCGTAATCCCAGGATTACCATTTTTGTGAGACATAATAGATTGGATCTCACAGTACATCATCCATTAAAAACCATACAAAAATAAGGATCTCATGATCCAGTCTTAATACAATTCAAGCAGCGGAATAACGTAATAATAACGATAGCATAGGCGAAACTCCATCTTCATGGTCACATGCAATGCTGATGATGGGAGATGATCCTAGTTGTCGTAACCTTCCTGCGGTCCTTCCTCCTGATAGTCCTCTTCATAGTCTGGCCACGGGAATAGCCAGGGACAAAGCCATGAGTACTCTTTAAGTACTCGCAAACTAATACTAACAAGTGAAGTGGTTTTGAGTAGGATATACTAGGCTCTAGGGTTGTTTTGCAAAAAGCCAGATTTATCTCTATTGAGTTCGGAAGGAAAGAAAGCTAGTTGAAAGTTTTATAACACCTAAGTGGGAACTTGAATTTCATGTCACAACTCTGTTGTGGTCAAGTCAAAGTCATAAATCATTAAGTCATTTTGAAACATCTGACGACATAACAGTATGGTCACTCCAACTGTCCATAACCGCGGATGCGGCTATTCGAATAGTTTGACACTATGCAGAGGTGGTACACTTTCACCACAACATTAGATACATCCGTCAAGAACAATCCTGAATTCACCATACTCAGTATGCGGATAATCAATCCGAACCTTTCAATTACACGCCCTAGTATAGGCACCTCTCTTGTGAGTTTGGCCTCCCAACCATGACCAAATGTCATCTTGGGAACTGCACAGGTGGACAATTTCACAAGGTAGCCTCAGCTCAAACCTTGGCCGCAAGGGAAACCATACTAAGGTATATAAATTTCCAGTCAAGCCCTACCCAATTGTGGTTGTACAGTAAACTGGAATGGTATCGCATCCAAACAACCATCCGTTTTATAAAGGGCTAAGGCTCATGCCATAACATTTTCATCATCAAAATCATCTGGTGTTCAAGAACACATGGCAAAACATTTCAGTAGAATGACTCATCATTCTAAGGTTTTCATAACCATTTTCACCAAGTATTCCCATCTAAAGTGATCAAGTTTTATGCTTAGCATTAACATCTACAAGTGGGGGGAATAAACACTAATGAGGGGTGGTAATCAAGTGTGAATTATCTAAGTTCAATCTCATGCCTTAGGATGACATCAATATTTATGTAACTTAGGTCAAGTTTTATGTTCTTTATACTACCTTTAAATATCCTTCTAATATTTCAAAGTCACCAAGTAAACTCAAAAAAAGCTTTGAAAAAGAAATAAAAAGCTTGCAAGTAAAACTAGGATTGGGTATCATCAAATGTATCTAACCAAGCATGCTTAATGCATTGCATAAGTTATCTAACTTTCATAGTTGCAAGTGTTAGCTTGCATAATTGCAAGTATAAGCTTGCTCAATTAATTAGTAGTTTTAGTCTTGGATAGTGAAACTTGATTAGTTGGTAGCTTGCGAAGATATTAGTATAAGCTTGCCTTGTGCAGAGCAGTGGTTGAAGTTCTCCTCGGCTTCTTCCTCGTAGTATCCTCCTTCCTCCTCGTATCCTTGGTCGGTACTAGCGTCTATAAATAAATACGAGGTACACAATCACCAAGAAAATACTTAACTACTCTTACTTATCAAACCAGGGTTTTCACTAGATGATTTATTATTATCACAAACATTACAATCATTAAGGCAAGGTTTTAATTATTTTATTTGGAAAAGTAATTTCTACTCATTGAAAAAATACTTAAGATTTAATATTCTACAACTAAAACATGGGATCTTGTTGACACATGTCATCACCACATATTTTAGTACATGGGAATGTGATTTAAAGTGGTGTCACAATTTAATAAGGTTTAACCTTTTTATTTTAATTAATTAGAGTGACTAGAAATGCCTATGGGAATTCTTTTATTGCTTGACCATTATTTATGCAAGTAAACCTAGATATTTTTATATATTCTGAAAGGTATGGTTAAATGTGATTTTTGAGAGTTGGAACTAACTAAAAAGCTTTCATGTTTGAATTTTGAAAAATGTTTGAATGCAGAAAAGCTTCTGCCTTGTTATTTTACCATGGGTGATCTATAAATCCAAATGGTTAAAATCCAACGGGCTTGGATTAAGAATTCCAGTACCTTCCTAACAAAATTGGTTTCATGCATTTTGGTTCAGTGAATCGAGCTGGGTTGATTATTGAATCTAGGTATAGAACTATGTTTGAAACTAAAAGAATAAACCTAAATTTGAATTACTAGGTCGCGCAGGATGTTAACTGGGCCGGCCCACTATGCACAGCGCACGCGGGCTGGTTAAGTTGTTGTCCCCACTCGTCAGTGAGACAGAGGGGTGCGAAGAGGTATGGGGGGATGGGGACCGCACAATCAAGCTCTAATCCTACGGCGGCGGTTCATCGTCCACGTCGGGCAACGCCGGCGAGACAGAACCCTAGCGTGGCCAGTGGGGGTCGTGGGAGGCTCACCGGGGCACAGGCGAGGGTCGGTGATAGGGGCGAACGACGAAGTCGACAACGAAGATCCTCCTGGTACTGGTGGCTTCTCCTGGGGCGGCTCCAATCAACGGCTCCTTTCTTCCTCCTCCGCGGCATACTCCGGCCAAATTCCGGCGATGTGCTGCTCGCCTTGCTCCGGGGGTGAGGTGGGGTGATTCTGAGAGAGAGGGGAGTGAGATGGTGTGAAGAAATCGAGCGGGGGTAGCCTCCTTTTATAGTGCCTGAAGGGGACCAACGGGCGCGGGCTGACCCCGTCGTGGTCGTCGGCACAGCGAGCTGAAGGCTTGTGCGACGATAGGGGGCGGTGCTTTCCTCCCTGGTGAAGCTCAACGACAAGGTCACGTGGCGTGGGGCCGTGCGAAAAGGTCGGAACGTCATGGCGCTCTAGGCGGGTCCGACGGCAGTTTTAATGGCGCACAGCGTCTACGGTCCGCGCGGCAGCGAACGGGCGTTTCTACAGTGTTGCTGGGGTGTTGGTGATCCTTCTTGCATGCGGTCTGTGGGCGTGTGTCGCGGTTGGCGCTCTGGCGCGCTCTCGGCTCGCAGACAGAGAGGCTTGGCATGCTCGGGCTATGTGGTCTAGGGGCTGGCTGCACTCGAGGCTTGGACAGGGGGTGGCGGTGGACGGTGGTGAGTATCTCAGACATGCTTGCTAGGATTGGTGCTTTCCTAGCTTGCTGTCGACTGAGAGGTGGCAAGTTGAGCTCGGCCTGGTCACCATTGATGGCTATGGCAAGCTCATAGTGGTGCTAAAGCTTGTTAAATGGGCTAGATGATCTACTAATAGCTTGTTGTGAACTAGAGAGGTAACAAGTTAGGCCAAAATCACTGCTCCTAATAGTGTTTGATGTTTGTTTGTTTGCTGATTACAAGGTGTTTGATGAAATGGCTGCAAGAGATTCAAATTTTAATTTTGGATTCCAACTTGGTGGATGTGTTGGTTACATACTAGGGAGTCTCTGGTTAGTGGGATTGGTAAAATGGAATTGGTTTGGTTGGTTTTTGAAAAAGGGGTGATCTTCACATATGAATTAGATTCAATTTTGAAATGTGATTTGGATCAAGTTCCCAAGTGTTTCTGTAAGTTTTAAAGGTGGTATTTTATTCACTTTTACTTGGTCTAGCAAGGGGTGAAAATAAATGGAAAAGTTTCTGTTTGAAATCTTGGACTGGAAACACTCAAAGTGGCCTAGTGAGCAAGATTGGCAAAAATGAGCATTTGTTTTATTTGTTTTGTTTTTTATTTTCTCTTGATTTTGTTTTCTACTTGGAAATGTTTTAGATGATGTTGTTTTCATATTTAATCTATTCCTTGCTATTTAGATCAATCACACAAGTCCCATGCATTCATACAATCATCACATACACACATGCATTCATATGATGTTAATTAACCAAAAGTTTTTGTTAACGCTAATTTTCGTGATTGGAATTTGATAACCTTGTTCAATATTTTTGGGATGTTACAAACCTTCCCTCCTTAAACAAAATCTCGTCCCGAGATTTGAGAAAGAAGAAAGAAGAAAACTAGGATTTAAAAAGATCCGGAAACTCCGTCTTGATGTGATCTTCTCGCTCCTAGGTAGCTTCTTCTTCAGTGTGGTTACTCCACTGAATCTTGAGAAAATTGATGCTTCGGGTCTTGGTGGTCCTGAAAGCTTCCTCCAAAATACAGATGGGTACTTCATGATATGTCCGGTCATCGTTGATCTCTATGGTGCGGTGATCAATATTCTTGAAAACTTCAGTCTTCTCCGGAACTTCAAGGCATTTGCAAAGTAACGATATATGGAACAGATTATGCACGGCTAACATCTTCTCTGGAAGTTCCAATTGATACGATACTTCTCCTCAATAATTTAGAATCTTGAAAGGTCTGATATATATAGGGGCTAACTTTCCTTTGAGCTGGAAACGTTGCATTCCCTTCAAAGGCGACACTTTGAGATACACAAAATGTCCGATATTGAAAGCGAGGTCTTGACGTCTCTTATTGGCATAACTCTTATGTCTTGACTAGGCGGTCTTGAGGTGCTCACAAATCTTGTGAACTTTCTCTTCTGCTTCTCGTAGGATGTCGGGTCCGAAAATCTGACTCTCTCCTACTTCCGACAAATTCAAGGGGGTACGACACTTCCTTCCATACATGAATTCAAATGGGGCCATTTGCAAACTATATTGATAACTGCTGTTGTAAGAAAATTCTGAGAACGACAGACAGTCTTCCCATTTAGATCCATACTCTAGTACACATGCTCTCAACATATCTTCGAGTATTTGATTTACTCGCTCCATTTGTCCATCGGTTTTAGGATGATAAGCTGTGCTAAAATCCAATCTTGTTCCCAATCCATCTTGGACTTTCTTCCAGAATCTCGAGGTAAAATGAGTTCCTCGATCTGATACGATGTTCTTGGGAACTCCGTGCAAACTGACGATTCTAGCGATGTATAACTCCGCTAGCTTCGAACTCTGGTAAGTGGTCTTGACTGGCAAGAAATGGGCGAGTTTGGACAATCTATCAACTATGAGCCAGATAGAGTCATTTCCCCTACTAGAAGTAGGCAATCCGGTGATAAGGTCCATTCCAACAGAATCCCACTTCCATTCCAGAATCTGCAATGGTTGCAACAGTCCTGTGGGTCTTTGATGTCCCGCCTTGACTCTCTGACAAATGTCACATTTGGCGATATAGCTTCCGATTTCTCTCTTCATCTTATGCCACCAAAATTGCTCCTTCAGATCCTGGTACATCTTCGTTCCTCTGGGTGGATAGAATAAAGAGTATCATGGGCCTCCTTCAAGATATCTTGTTTCAATTCTGAGTCTGCTGGTACACAGAGACGTCCTTTGTACCACAACACTCCTTCTTCATCCTCGGTGAATCCGGGTACTTTGCCTGTACCGATACGACGTTTAATTCCATCGATGCTAGCATTTCCTTTCTGTGCCTCCTTGATCTGACTGATCAAAGTGGGTTGAAGTTCTATGCTAGCCACAAATCCTTCACTTACTAATTCCATTCTAAAATCTTCCATCTCCTTATGCAGACTTGGCTGCTCCTTCAGAATCATGGAGTTCAAGCGACACAGCAATCTGCTAAGGGCATCTGCTACCACATTGGCTTTACCGGAGTGATAGTGAATGTCCAGATCATAGTCCTTGATTAGCTCAATCCATCTTCTCTGCCTCATATTCAGCTCCTTCTGAGTGAATATATACTTCAAGCTCTTGTGGTCCGAATAAATCTCACAACGGTTTCCCATCGGATAATGCCTCCATGTTTTCAGGGCTAGAACTACGGCTGCTAGTTCAAGGTCATGGGTAGGATAGTTCTATTCATGCTGCTTCAGTTGTCGGGATAGATATGAAATAACTTTGCCTTCTTGCATCAACACACATCCGAGACCAATCTTGGATGCGTCACAATACACATCAAACGGCTTCGTAATATCCGGCATGATCAAAATTGGGGCTGAAATCAATCTCCTCTTGAGTTCTTGAAAACTCGCTTCACATTTGTCCGTCCATTCAAACTTCTTATCCATTTTCAACAATTGGGTCATGGGTCTGGCGGTGCTCGAGAATCCTTCTACGAACTTGCGATAATATCCCGCTAATCCGAGAAATCCACGAACTTGGGTTTGGGTGGTTGGGGCTTGCCAATCTTCAACATCCTTCACCTTTGCAGGGTCAACGGAAATTCCTCCGGCTGATACGATATGTCCGAGGAATCCTACCTCATGTAACCAGAATTCACATTTGCTAAACTTGGCATACAACTGATGCTCCCTAAGGGTTCCAAGGATGGTCCTCGGGTGTAGCTCATGTTCTTCTTGTGATTTAGAATATATCAGAATGTCATCGATGAAAACAACAACAAACTTATCCAGGAAGTCCATAAAAATCTTTTTCATGAGGTTCATGAAATAAGCAGGGGCATTGGTTAATCCAAAAGACATGACAGTGTACTCGTACAATCCATATCTGGTGGTAAAGGCAATCCTTAGATTATCCTCAGCGCTAATCTTGAGTTGATGATAGCCAGTTCTAAGATCAATCTTAGAAAACACTTTGGCACCAGTCAACTGGTCAAACAGGTCTTCTATCTTTGGTAGGGGGTACTTTTTCTTGATGGTGACATCATTTCACTTCCGATAATCCATACATAAATGGTTACCTCCATCCTTCTTGTCCACAAATAGAACAGGTGATCTCCCTGGCGACGCACTTGGTTGAATCAATACAATCTCCAGCATAGCATCCAGTTTCTTCTTCAGCTCCACTAACTCAAATGGGTTCATGCTATATGGTCTCTCGGCTATGGGACCGGTTCCAGGTATTAGTTCAATGATAAACTCGATATCCCGATCTGGGGGCATACCAGGCAAAACATCTGGGAATACATCGGGGTATTCACAGACTATCCTGACTTGGTCAATGGTTGGCTGAGCTATACTCTTGTTGCATTTTAATTGACGGGGCAAGGTTTCAGATACATGCTCGACTGATATTCCAGCTGTACTGGTCATGGTTATGGCTTTCTTGGCACAGTCAATTAATCCTTTATATTTGGACATCCAATCCATTCCTAGTACTACTTCCAAACCTTTAGTTCCGAGTACTATTAGATTAGCATAAAAATCTATGCCATCGATTCGGATAGGCACGGCCTTGCAAATTTGTCTAGCTTCGGTGGTTGAACCAGGTATTTGAACTATCATAACATGCTTCAATTTGGTGGGTTGAATCTTACTAGTGCATGCAAATTCTTTAGTAACAAACGAGTGCGATGCTCCAGAATCAAACAACACTCTTGCAAGTACCGAGTTAATAGAAAACATACCCAGCACGACATCGGGCGCTTCTTGGGCTTCTTCAGCATGCATGAGAAATAGTCGGCCTTTGCGGTTGAGCGAATTCCCTGGGGCAAACCTTCTTCCAGGCTGAACACGACGCTGCTGCTGAGCTAGGGCATTTGCATTGGGGGCTGCTGCAATCTTCTTGGGGCACTCATTGGAATAGTGACCCTTGGTTCCGTATTCATAACAAGTCACTTGCGACTTGTCCTTTGCTACAACAGGCACAACATTGCTTCCAATTCTCGGGGCAGTGTTGGTGTTGGTGGCGACATTGTTGTTGTTGAACTTCAGTGATGCACGATGGAAATTGCTGGGTTGTGGTTTCCTCCGGGCCTTGGGTTTCCACGGTTGGGATAGGTTGGACGGTTCATCCGGGGTCTATTGGTTCTTGCGGCAAATCCTAGAGATGGGCTGGGGTGATACTTTGGTGTATGGTGGGTTCCTGGCTGATGCATCATGCAACGCTTGCGGTTCTCATTAACTTGGTTGATCTTGCCTTCCATCTGAATGGCAGAGTCAACTAAGGCATCCATATCAGAAATGGTATATTGACTAACACTATCTGCATCTCTCGTGCAGACCATTCAAGAACCTTTCCTTCTTCTTGGCTTCGGTGTCTATCTCATCCGGTGCATACCTATCCAATGATAGAAATTTGTCACGGTACTCAACTACTAGCATCCTGCCTTGCTTAAGTTCCCTGAATTCATCTCTCATCCTATTGATCAAACCCGGTGGCACATGGGTTCTGCTGAACTTGACTTTGAACTCTTCCCAAGTCATCATCTGACCTCCTGTCATGGCACGAACGCTGTTCCATGAAGCTCTTGCACCTCCGGCTAGGTAGTGGGTGGAAAACAGTACCTTCTCGTTAGCTTCCACTCCTTCAACTTCCAGGTTGTTTTCCATGGTTTGCAGCCAATCATGTGCATCTAGGGGCTCTTCAGACTCAGTGAAAATGGGTGGATTGGTGTTCTGGAAATTCTTGATCTTGGACCCATGGTTGTCCTGATTTCCATGGCCTTGACTGTTGTTGGCCATCTGAGCTATCCGTTGAAGGGTGGCTAAGTTGGCTTGATGTTCGGATCTTTCGGCTTCGCGGTCAGAAACCAACATTTACAAGATTTGCAACATCAGGTCCGGGGATGAGTTGATTCCTCCGCGAGGCATGTGAAGATTGAGATAGATTATGAGAAAAGAGGGAAATTTCAAAGGTTCAGGGGTTTTGTAAAGTTTTTGAAGTTTTACTCAGATTTTTCTAGCAACTTGCTTTTCATTCATTCATTTATTCACAGCACACGATACAAACACACACCACAACAAAGGAAAACAGATGGTTTTAAGAACCATTCTGTGAAACTATGATACAGTGGGACCGAATACAACTCTCTAACGCTAGTGCCCAAGTGCTACTACTCCTCGGAGTCGGTGTCCTCATTATCTTCATCATCATCGATTAAGGCAAAGTCATCCTCGTCGGTGAAGAAGTCCATGGTCTGATCCTCCAGAAAATCATCATCGTCACTGAGATAGGAGTAGGGGTCTCCACGAAGGTCTTCCCCTGCATTCTCCCTCTCCTCAAGCTACATGTCTCTCTCGTGGGTGGTCTCCTCCAAGTCCGTGATCCTGTGGCGAAGACGGGCAATGATTCCCTCCTTCTTGTCGAGCTGGTGGCGACGAGACTGGCGATCCTTCACTAGCATGGCAGTGTCTGATCCTTCTTGGCGACGATGGTGTACTTGTGGTTGGTGTAGGAGCTGGCATTGTCCAACTCCTTCTATCGGTCATACATCATGAAGCTGAGGTGGTCCAATTGACTCTTCAGCTCGTGGTGATATGGGGCCTCCAGTCGATGTCCCATAACATCACGCCTTGGATAGAACTTAAAGCAGGTACCCTTGATCTTATTGATACTCTTCCCACACAAACGAGCAAGAGCTTCCTACATAGCCCTGGCAAGTCCATCGAGCCAGTTGTTCTCTCTAAAGGTGAACTGAATTCCCTCTGAGGTGGGGGCTTCAATCTTTCCTCGGAGGCTTGCAACAACTAGCCACTCCAAATCCTCTCCTTCCTGATCATTGAGCTGAGCTCCGAAGAACTCGGGGTGTGGACGCTCCAGAAGTTCCGAAAGCTAGTCCAAGTCACGCTCAAAGGTGAGGCCTCGTCCATTCCTCAACTGATAAAACTTGTTGTACTTCATGTCCATCTATAAAAATTTAGGATGAGTAAGTTAATAGAGTGATCAAGTGTTTCAAATTTGAAGTAAGTTTGCAAGAATTTTTGAGGAACATGAATTTTCATGAAAGAGTCTAAGTGATAAGAAGGAGAATAAGTTTTCATATATACTCACTTCCTTGGTTTTGAAACTAAGTTTTTGATTCAAATGTTCATTCTAAACTAGGGTCTCCTATGGTCAGGATGGCTCTGATGCCAACTTGTCACAACCCGGATTTTTAATCCTAGATGCCTGTTATGCCATACATCGCAATCCCAGGATTACCATTTTTGTGAGACATAACATATTGGATATCACAGTAAATCATCCATTACAAACCATACATAAGGTCTTACACAAATAAGGATGCCATGATCCAGTCTTAATACAATTCAAGCAGCGGAATAACGTAATAATAACGATAGCGTAGGCGAAACTCCATCTTCATGGTCACAGGCAATGCTGATGATGGGAGATGATCCTAGTTGTCGTAACCTTCCTGCGGTCCTTCCCCTTGATAGTCCTCTTCATAGTCTGGCCACAGGAATAGCCAGGGACAAAGCCATGAGTACTCTTTAAGTACTTGCAAACTAATACTAATAAGTAAAGTGGTTTCTAGTAGGATACACTAGGCTCTAGGGTTGTTTTGCAAAAAACCAGATTTATCTCTACTGAGTTCAGAAGCAAAGAAAGCTAGTTGAAATTTTTATAACACCTAAGTGGGAACTTGAATTTCATGTCAAAACTCTGTTGTGGTCAAGTCAAAGTCATAAATCATTTCACAAGTCATTTTGAAAACATCTGACGACAGAACCGTATGGCCACTCCAACTGTCAATAACCGTGGACACGGCTATTCGAATAGTTTGACACTTTGTAGAGGTGGTGCACTTTCACCACAACATTCGATACATCTGTCAGGAACAATCCTGAATTCACAATACTCAGTATGCAGATAATCAAACCTAACCTTTCAATTACACGCCCTAGTATAGACACCTCTCATGTGAGTTTGGCCTCCCAACCATGACCATCTGTCATCTTGGGAACTGCACAGGTGGACAATCTTCACAAGGTAGCCTCAGCTCAAACCTTGGCCGCAAGGGAACCCATACTAAGGTATATAAATTTCCAGTCAAGCCCTACCCAATTTTCGGGTATTGTGGTTGTACGGAAAATTGGAATGGTATCGCATCCAGACAACCATTAGTTTTATAAAGGGCTAAGGCTCATGCCTTAACATTTTCATCATCAAAATCATCTGGTGTTCAAGAATACATGGAAAAACATTTTAGTAGAATGACTCATCATTCTAAGGTTTTCATAACCATTATCACCAAGTATTGCCATCTAAAGTGATCAAGTTTTATGCTTAGCACTAGCATCTACAAGTGGGGGGAATAAACACTAATGAGGGGTGGTAATCAAGTGTGAATTATCTAAGTTCAATCTCATGCCTCAGGATGACATCAAGATTTATCTAACTTAGGTGAAGTTTTATGCTCTTTATGCTACCTTTAAATATCCTTCTAATATCTACAAGTCACCAAGTAAACTCAAATAAAACCTTTGATAAAGAAATAAAATA
Source organism: Avena sativa (assembly GCA_916181665.1). Lineage (NCBI taxonomy): Eukaryota > Viridiplantae > Streptophyta > Magnoliopsida > Poales > Poaceae > Avena > Avena sativa. The sequence goes on along the minus strand of OV702279.1, from coordinate 228,737,003 downwards.
CTAAGCTTGAAAGTAAAACTAGGATTGGGTATCATCAAATGTATCTAACCAATCATGCTTAATGCATTGCATAGATTATCTAACTTACATAGTTGCAAGTGTTAGCTTGCATAATTGCAAGTATAAGCTTGCTCAATTAATTGGTAGTATTAGGCTTGCATAGTGAAACTTGATTAGTTGGTAGCTTGCTAAGATATTATTATAAGCTTGCCTTGTGCAGAGCAGTGGTTGAAGTTCTCCTCGGCTTCTTCCTCGTACTATCCTCCTTCCTCCTCGTATCCTTGGTCGGTACTAGCGTCTATAAATAAATAAGAGGTACACAATCACCAAACAATACTTAACTACTCTTACTTATCACACCAGGGTTTTCAATAGATGATCTATTATGTTGACAAACATTACAATCATTAAGGCAAGGTTTTAATTATTTTATTTGGAAAAGTAATTTTTACTCAATGAAAAATTACTTAAGATTTAATATTGTCCAACTAAAACATGGGATCATTCTGACACATGTCATCACCACATATTTCTGTACATGGGAATGTGATTGAAAGTGGTGTCACAATTTAATAAGGTTTAACCTTATTATTTTAATTAATTAGAGTGGGTAGAAATGCCTATGTGGCATTCTTTTATTGCTTGACCATTATTTCTGCAAGTAATTCTAGATATTTTTATATATTCTGAAAGGTATGGTTAAATGTGATTTTTGAGAGTTTGAATAAACTCAAAAGCTTTCATAGTTGAATTTCGAAAAATGTTTGAATGGAGAAGAGCTTCTGCCTTGTTATTTTTACCATGGGTGATCTATAAATCCAAATGGTTTGAATCCAACGGGCTTGGATTAAGAATTCCAGTACCTTCCTAACAAAATTGGTTTCACGCATTTTGGTTCATTGAATCAAGCTGGGGTTTGATAATTGAATCTAGGTACAGAACTATGTTTGAAACTAAAAGAATAAACCTAATTTGAATTACTGGTTCGCGCGGGATGTTAACTAGGCCGGACCACTACGCACATCGCGCGAGCAGCCTAGTTAAGTTGTTGCCCCCACTTGTCAGTGAGACAGAGGGGTGCGAAGAGGTATGGGGGGATGTGGACCGCACGATCAAGCTCTAATCCTACGACTGCGGTTCATCGTCCACGTCGGGCAATGCCGGCGAGACAGAACCCTAGCGCGATCAGTGGAGGTCGTGGGAGGCTCACCGGGGCTCATGCGAGGGTCGGCGATGGGGGCGAACGTGTTGAGCCACGCAGAGATAAAACAAAACTTTTTCCTCTAACGTGGCGATCCCAAGATATAGCTTAGGTATAAGGCCACGAGGTTTACCACTAGACGCGCAGTTGCGGATTACTGATGAAGCGCGTCAGTTGATGTAGTGCAGTCCTTTGCGATCCGATCGTCCTGGTGCTGATCGTACAACACCTCTGCTAGTATCCACACGTACAAGGAGGACCACCAGCAGCGAACTACTAGGTTTGTTATGACGGTATGACTGTTGTGTAAGGTTCCCAAACTTTAATAAGGTAGAGATCCCTGTGTTTACAATGCTAGTCCCTGGATCAATAGTTAGCATCCACAGTTAAGATGTAATATCAAGATACAAAGGTCATAATACAACTTTATAACCAGGAATAAAATAATTTATTACATCTTACATAGCTCATTTGGCTATCTCATTACAATGCAGCAGAATATAACAATAGCATGGGGTCCTTCATCTTCAAAGTGCCACAGGCAGACCTGTTGGTTGTAGACTTGTAATCCTAATCATTAAACTTCACTAATATCAAACAAACCTGCAACATAACAAGTTACAGCCACAAGGGTCAATACATTTGAATTGTATTGGCAAGTGATACTATGGTAGTATAGTGGAGTCTATCATCTATATGCTTTTGGCTAAGTGGAGCTTTAGGCTTGCATTGCTCAAAATAGATTTTCCTTATCATTTGAAAACACTAAATTTTTGCTTGACAAAAATCACCCAAGGCATCTCCCAATAGAAATTGGTGATCCTTTAACCCTTGTTCAACCACAAGTTTTTAACTTAGAAATTGGGATGAGGAGATTCTTGATAGCTTCCATGTCTTGATGCTCAAATTGTCCTTTACCAGGGACATGGCTAAGTACTTAGATTTTACACTCTGTAGAGGTGGTGCACTTTCCCCACAAGACTTGGTTTCACCAAGACAAGATCTTTCAGAAGCCTTCCCTTAGACCAAAATGGACGCGTTCCAACCTATCATCCCCTACCACCAACTGTCCATTTGGCTAAGTTATTGCAACCTATATGATCCAGGCAGAGCCCATAATGCCAAGTGTCTGCACTTGAAGCTTCTCAACATTTGACATATCAAATCTCTTTGTTCCTGGGTGGCCATCCACAAGTGAGATACACAAGGTAAACCATAGAAATGGGCCTTGTGAACCACTCAACACAAACCATTCCTTCCATTCCACCCAGGTGATTCATTCACTTAGTTGTTTTATTAAACAAAACACAAGTCCACAGACTTAGAAATATTTCGTAGCATGAATATACATTCCACCCTTGTTTTCTACTAGCTAAGCTAAGCATGATAGTAGCAGGAATCTTAACTTAGGAAAATTCTACTAAGGTTTCATCTACTAGGATTTCCCATGGCATAGTTTACACTTAGCAAAAATTCCATGCAAGTCCTACTTATAAATATCACTAATGCATAGTGAAAATAATGGGACAAAAGTATGAAGCATCACTTGCCTTTTTGGTAGAGAATCACACTCTTCAAGTCACTACATTTCAATCAAGCAAGGGCACAATTTCAATCTACCATTCGAGCAACATCACATAAAATCATAGCAACAAAACAATGCATGCAAGCATGCTAAAGATTGTTTTATTTGGAGAAGTGGTTTCTAATAGGTTATAAACATTTGAAAACACCTAATGATCATTTTATAAAGTGGCAAAATCATTTGCAAAAGATTTCACTTCATAAACCATTTTTAAACCAAGTCATTATTTTATGTGGTTGAAAATGTATTTATCAAAGTAGCAATCTTTATAGGGTTTACCAAATACATTTTTAAATCATAAAACTTGTTGTTTAGGGTCAGAGAGTTTAAATCAAAACATTTCCCAAAGATTTTCTCCCAAAAGCATTTTTAATAAATAAACATTATTTTTATTTGACTAGAAATGGTTTAAATCAAAGATTTATTCTTTTGTTTCACCAAATATATTTTTGAAACCACAAAGTGATTCCTATGGTCAGTAGGTTCAAAACAAACCATTTGCCAAATATTTTATCTCTAAAATCATTTTAGAACAATTTTTATATTCCAAATATGCCTACACAAGTTTCTGCAAAAACATTCAATTTAACAGAAACATTTTACTAAACAAAGTGCATGGTCAGAAAGTACTTGTTTTGCTGAATCCATTGATATAAAATTTGCAAAATTTGGACGCGTGGTTTGAAAGTTATGAATTATTAAAATTGGATCATCAAATAGTCAAGTTTCTGTTTTTAAAACAAACTCCAGGCTACGTGTCACATTCTGATTCGTCTATACCTCTTCGCGCGGATCGGCTAACACAGACCGTAGGATTTCACTTGATCGCACGGCACAGATCTATCTGTAACGGTTCAGTTAAGTGGTCTATCGTATCCCTATGATCTTCATCTAACGGCTATCAACGTTCTGACCATTAAGCAGCGGCGCTGGCGGTGGCGTGTGGCGGCGCGCGGTCAGACGGCGGCAGAGCTGGCGATGCAGGAAGCGAGAAGGGAAGAGGGATGGCTCACCGTGATCACAGTTACGTGGGGAAGCTCAACGTGCCGGTTGTAGACGAAGGGGCGCTCGCATGTGCTAGCGATTGCTCACCGGAGTTCGCAAAGGCGTCGGGTGCTCTCTGTTGAAGAAGGTGGCGAGGCTACGGTGCACGCCAGAGAAAAATAAAGGTGTTGTTAGATGCGTAGGGTCGTGGCGAGTATGCGCGTGTGAAGGATAGGGTTAGGGCGGACAGATTCTTACCAGAGGCTTCGCCGGAGAGGAAACAGACGGCAGTGGTGACGGTCTTGGTCGTTGTCGAGGTTGTGGGGCACACGGGGGCGAGCTGATGCCACAGGGAGGTGCGCTAGTGTACGTGGAGCACGCGTGTGTGGTCTAGGGGGCAAGGTGCGGCAAGGGGCTGCCGGAATCGGCCGAGAAAGTCGTCGGAGACAGAGGTGATGTCGCAGGCAATATTGACAACCTAGGGGTTCCGGTGGTGTGAGGATTGGGGGGAAGAGGAGAGCGTGGCGATTATTACTGCGGTGTCACGGCGAGGATTAAACGTGGCATTTAGGAGAATTGATCGCGAGGATTCAACGGCAGAAAACGGCCAGGGCGTGGTCTTCGCGTGGGTGGAAACGATGAACAACACTGTGGGGTCCGACGGTCAGTGAGAGAAGGGGTGGGGAAATGGGGTCCACGCGTCGGTGTCTTTGCGGGTTCTAGCTGGGGTGAGAAAAACGTTTCGGGGGAGAGGTCTAGTTGGGCTGCTGGGCTTGGACTGGCTTAGCTGGGCTGGGCTGAGTCTGTTTCATATTTTTTTTGTTCCTGTTTCTTTTTCTTTTTCCATTTCTTTTATTCTGTTTTGATTTTGTTTAAACAATTTAAACATTCATTTGAATTCAAATCTCAACCAAAATTTGTGTAGGTTTAAATACTGATTAGTAATATAATCTGAAGTCAAATTTGGAATAAAATTTATTCTTTTTGGGGTCTTTTTTAATTATTCAAAAGGCCCTTGTTTTAATCAAATAAGATATAATAATATTTCCAAAACACCATTTAAATTCATTAAACTTTCCAAATCTTTTCAGTAGGTTTTTATTTGTTTAATAGGGTGTCAAATAATTCATCTTGAATTATTTGGAAAGTATTTAATATGATTCATAAATCATTTGAATTGGGTATTTGTTTTAATTCCAATGGAATTAATTATAGTTTTTAATTCCCTAAAGTTTATTTGGAAGATTTCTTTTATTTTATTTAAGTTAATTTAACAACTTTTATTCCACTTGGGTAAATTCCAAAATACTATTTTCTCATGAATTATATAATTATTCTTATTAGAGATTTGTCTTTATTCAAATGGAATTTGGTTTAAGCCATTTTATTTTATTTTGGAAATTCTTTATTATTTTATTTTATTTGGATTTGGATTCTATTCATTCCATTTGCTTATGGTCTTTGCCAAGATTTAATTTGGTCTTTAAATATTCCTTATTTAATATTTCTTTCTTCATCTTATAAAATCCATATCTTTTTATTTATAGATCCAAACTTGGTGATTCCAATTGGTAAAATCTTATTTGATATTTGTTTATCCTTTTAAATCCCTTTAGGATTATTTGCTCACCATTTGGTATGGATTTTAGATAAGTGTTTTATTAGCTTTGGAAATTTAATTTCCTTATCTTATTATATTCATAAGATTTTATCTATGTCTCCAAATGAAATGAAACCAATTTCTATGGTTTTACTAACATTTCTATTTGTCATTCTTGATCATTTTGAAATGTTTGCTTGGAAGCTTTTTATATGGATCAAAACCATGGTCTTAGTGATACTTTAAAATGATTTTCTTTCATTAGGGTTTTAGGGTTTTGGTTTATTTCCATGTGTTTAAATTTCCAGATGCATTTATTAGGAATGCATTTTACTTGATTTGAATTTAGTTGGATTCAAACATTAACCAAAGTTTGTTCCAGATGGGATTTTAAGTTTCCATTTAGAAACAAAAGTTTATTTTCACCCTAATTTTCAACAATTATTTATTTTGTTTATTTATTTTTCACATTACAAGATTTGGAAAATCTTGGGATGTGACAGGCTACCACCCTTAAAATAAATCCGAGATTTGGGAAGGCTAGGGGTTACAAGTTGGCTCATAGCAACTAGGGTACTACCACCCTTAAAAAATTTCCAACTAGATTACATCTTGGCTTTCTTGGGATCTTGTTGAAACTTCTCTGGGCACTTGTCTGCATAATGGCCTAGCTCTTTGCATTTGAAACACATCACTTGGCTATTATCCTTCTTCTTCTTTGGTATCAATTCTTCTTGTTTATTTCCTTGGTTCTTCTTCTTTTCTGGGCAATCACTGGCATAGTGTCCCATTTCTTTGCAATTGTAACATTGCAATTGGATTATGTCCTTCTTCTTCTTTTTGGGTCTCTCCAAAGCTAGGAGTTCTTCTAGTTCATTCTCTTCATATTTTACCACAAAGGTGGGAAATCTTTCTCTCTTCTTGGGGCATTTACTAGAGATATGACCTTCTTCTTCACAAGAGTAGCAACACTTTGTGATCACTTTGGATTTGATCTTATGATGCATAGTTTTGACTTTGCCTTCATCCTTCTTGGTAGAAGTTGTTCCCTCATGTGGGTTTACAAACTGTTGATGCACTCCACCTTGTTTCTTTTGTTGAACTATTGATGGGGCATTGGATAGGGACATGATTATTTCCTTCACATAGGAAGCAAGTAGCTTGAGATGTGGGGCATTGATTAGTTGGATGTTTCTCTTCACAATTGGGGCATTGATCTTCATGCTCTTTGGAAGTGTGATCCTTGTCTCCACAAACATTGCATGCTTGGGTTCCTTCTAAAATATCATCACTGCCATCCTTGTTGTCACAAGCTCCTTGGGAAGAGTTGTCTCCCATGTTGATCATTTGAGTAGCCATCCCTTGCAATAATTGGGATTGAGTTTCCAAAATCTTTTGTATGGTTGGGTCTAATCCATTGTTGTTGGCTAAAAACTGAGTTGTCACTTGGTTCAACTGGGTTTGGTTTGCTAGCAGTTGTTCTCTCATGTTGATCTCTTGGTTGTTGTTGTCACCATCCTTGATGTTGGAGTCTCTTGGAGAAGTCATATGTTTGGGTTGGATTGGGATTAGAATAGGCAAAAGATTTCTAAGGAATATTTCTAATCACACACATCACAATTCACTCAAGCAATGTGCAAGCAATCACAAACAAACATTCCACTCAAACAACAAGTTTCAAGCACAATTATAGGCAACAAAATATTTTTGTTACACCACATAGGTTGGTGACTTGGTTTGATCTAAACTAAATATGGTGGTCCATCTATATGGTTCACCTGAGATCTTTCCATCCTTCTTAGTTGATTCTTCTTGAACAAGATGTTTGTATCCTTAGAGAATTTCTTGCATCTTGGTCACAAAATTTCAAAGGTGATCATGATTCCCAAGTTGTGTTTCCTTAGTCTTCAAGTCTTGAGCAAGATTTCTTGTCTCACTTGTAGTCCTGAGTGATCCAAGGTTGAAGTCTTTGTTGGGAATAAGGTTGAAATCACTTGAAGATGTTGAAGTCATTAGAGTTGATGAAGTCCTTTGCTCATGGTGAAGTCTTTGGCCATGGGGTAGGCTTTATCCATCAAGTTTAAATAGAAGAGATGTAGAGTTAAAACCAAAATGGTTGAGGAAAGAGTTTACAAGATTGTTTGTAAATAAGTTTTGGAACAAATACAACTCCTATTTTTCTAAGGGGTTTTGTCCAATCCTAGGGTTACAATTCTACAGGCAACACAATGCTCTGATACCATCTGTAAGTTTCCCAACCTTTAATAAGGTAGATATCCCTGTGTTTACAATGCTAGTCCCTGGATCAATAGCTAGCATCCACAGTTAAGATGTAATATCAAGATACAAAGGTCATAATACAACTTTATAACCAGGAATAAAATAATTTATTACATCTTACATAGCTCATTTGGCTATCTCATTACAATGCAGCAGAATATAACAATAGCATGGGGTCCTTCATCTTCAAAGTGCCACAGGCAGACATGTTGGTTGTAGACTTGTAATCCTAATCATTAAACTTCACTAATATCAAACAAACCTGCAACATAACAAGTTACAGCCAGAAGGGTCAATACATTTGAATTGTATTGGCAAGTGATACTATGGTAGTATAGTGGAGTCTATCATCTATATGCTTTTGGCTAAGTGGAGCTTTAGGCTTGCATTGCTCAAAATATATTTTCCTTATCATTTGAAAACACTAAGTTTTTGCTTGACAAAAATCACCCAAGGCATCTCCCAATAGAAATTGGTGATCCTTTAACCCTTGTTCAACCACAAGTTTTTAACTTAGAAATTGGGATGAGGAGATTCTTGATAGCTTCCATGTCTTGATGCTCAAATTGTCCTTTACCAGGGACATGGCTAAGTACTTAGATTTTACACTCTATAGAGGTGGTGCACTTTCCCCACAAGACTTGGTTTCACCAAGACAAGATCTTTCAGAAGCCTTCCCTTAGACCAGAATGGACGCGTTCCAACCTATCATCCCCTACCACCAACTGTCCATTTGGCTAAGTTATTGCAACCTATATGATCCAGGCAGAGCCCATAATGCCAAGTGGCTGCACTTGAAGCTTCTCAACATTTGACATCTCAAATCTCTTTGTTCCTGGGTGGCCATCCACAAGTGATATACACAAGGTAAACCATAGAAATGGGCCTTGTGAACCACTCAACACAAACCATTCCTTCCATTCCACCCAGGTGATTCATTCACTTAGTTGTTTTATTAAACAAAACACAAGTCCACAGACTTAGAAATATTTCATAGCATGAATATACATTCCACCCTTGTTTTCTACTAGCTAAGCTAAGCATGATAGTAGTAGGAATCTTAACTTAGGAAAATTCTACTAAGGTTTCATCTACTAGGATTTCCCATGGCATAGTTTACACTTAGCAAAAATTCCATGCAAGTCCTACTTATAAATATCACTAATGCATAGTGAAAATAATGGGACAAAACTATGAAGCATCACTTGCCTTTTTGGTAGAGAATATAGGTTCACTCCTTGATCTTGCAACAATCACACTCTTCAAGTCACTACATTTCAATCAAGCAAGGATACAATTTCAATCTACCATTCAAGCAACATCACATAAAATCATAGCAACAAAACAATGCATGCAAGCATGCTAAAGATTGTTTTATTTGGAGAAGTGGTTTCTAATAGGTTATAAACATTTGAAAACACCTAATGATCATTTTATAAAGTGGCAAAATCATTTGCAAAAGATTTCACTTCATAAACCATTTTTAAACCAAGTCATTATTTTATGTAGTTGAAAATGTATTTATCAAAGTAGCAATATTTATAGGGTTTACCAAATACATTTTTAAATCATAAAACTTGGTGTTTAGGGTCAGAGAGTTTAAATCAAAACATTTCCCAAAGATTTTCTCCCAAAAGCATTTTTAATAAATAAACATTATTTTTATTTGACTAGAAATGGTTTAAATGAAAGATTTATTCTTTTGCTTCACCAAATATATTTTTGAAACCACAAAGTGATTCCTATGGTCAGTAGGTTCAAAACAAACCATTTGCCAAAGATTTTATCTCTAAAATCATTTTAGAACAATTTTTATATTCCAAATATGCCTACACAAGTTTCTGCAAAAACATTCAATTTAACAGAAACATTTTACTAAACAATGTGCATGGTAAGAAAGTACTTGTTTTGCTGAATCCATTGATATAAAATTTGCAAAATTTGGACGTGTGGTTTGAAAGTTATGAATTATTCAAATTTGATCATCAAATAGTCAAGTTTCTGTTTTTAAAACAAACTCTAGGCTACGTGTCACATTCTGATTTGTCTATACCTCTTCGCGCGGATCGGCTAGCACAGACCGTAGGATTTCACTTGATCGCACGGCACAGATCTATCCGTAACGGTTCATTTAGGTGGTCTATCGTATCCCTACGATCTTCATCTAACGGCTATCAATGCTCTGACCATTAAGTAGCGGTGCTGGCGGTGGCGTGTGGCGGCGCGCGGTCAGACAGCGGCGGAGCTGGCGATGCAGGAAGCGAGAAGGGAAGAGGGATGGCTCACCATGATCGCAGTGACGTGGGGAAGCTCAACGTGCCGGTTGTAGACGAAGGGGCGCTCGCATGTGCTAGCGATTGCTCGCCGGAGTTCGCGAAGGCGTCGGGTGCTCTTTGTTGAAGATGGTGGCGAGGATACGGTGCACGCCAGAGAAAAATAAAGGTGTTGTTAGATGCGTAGGGTCGTGGCGAGTGAAGGATAGGGTTAGGGCGGTCAGATTCTTACCAGAGGATTCGCCGGAGAGGAAACAGACGGCGGCGGTGATGATCTTGGTCGTTGTCGAGGTTGTGGGGCACGAGGGGGCGAGCTGATGCCACGGGGAGGTGCGCCAGGGTACGTGGAGCACGCGTGTGTGGTCGAGGGGGCGAGGTGCGGTGAGGGGCTGCCGGAATCGGCCGGGAAAGTCGTCGGAGACAGAGGTGATGTCGCAGGCAATACTGACAGCCTAGGGGCTCCGGTGGTGTGAGGATTGGGGGGAAGAGAAGAGGAGAGCGTGGCGATTATTACTACGGTGTCACGACAAGGATTAAACGCGGAATTTAGGAGAATTGATCACGAGGATTCAACGGCAGAAAATGGCCAGGGCGTGGTCTTCGCGTGGGTGGAAATGATGAACAGCACTGTGGGGTCCGACGGTCAGTGAGAGAAGGGGTGGGGAGATGGGGTCCACGCGTCAGTGTCTTTGCGGGTTCTGGCTGGGGTGAGAAAAACGTTTCGAGGGGGAGGGCTAGTGGGGCTGATGGGCCTGGACTGTCTTAGCTAGGCTAGGCTGAGTCTGTTTCATATTTTTTTTGTTCCTGTTTCTTTTTATTTTTCCATTTCTTTTATTCTGTTTTGATTTTGTTTAAAAAATTTAAACATTTATTTGAATTCAAATATCAACCAAAATTTGTGTAGGTTTAAATACTGATTAGTAATATAATTTGAAGTCAAATTTGGAATAAAATTTATTCTTTTTGGGGTCTTTTTTAATTATTCAAAAAGGCCCTTGTTTTAATCAAATAAGATTTAATAATATTTCCAAAACACCATTTAAATTCTTTAAACTTTCCAAATCTTTTTAGTAGGTTTTTATTTGTTTAATAGGGTGTCAAATAATTCATCTGGAAAGTATTTAATATGATTCATAAATCATTTGAATTGGGTATTTGTTTTAATTCCAATGGAATTAATTATAGTTTTTAATTCCCTAAAGTTTATTTGGAAGATTTCTTTTATTTTATTTAAGTTAATTTAACAACTTTTATTCCACTTGGGTAAATTCCAAAATACTATTTTCTCATGAATTATATAATTATTCTTATTAGAGATTTGTCTTTATTCAAATGGAATTTGGTTAAACCATTTTATTTTATTTTGGAAATTCTTTATTCTTTTATTTTATTTGGATTTGGATTCTATTCATTCCATTTGCTTATGGTATTGGCCAAGATTTAATTTGGTCTTTAAATATTCCTTATTTAATATTTCTTTCTTCATCTTATAAAATCCATATCTTTTTATTTATAGATCCAAACTTGGTGATTCCAATTGGTTAAATCTTATTTGATATTTGTTTATCCTTTTAAATACCTTTAGGATTATTTTCTCACCATTTGGTATGGATTTTAGATAAGTGTTTTATTAGCTTTGGAAATTTAATTTCCTTATCTTATTATATTCATAAGATTTTATCTATGGCTCCAAATTAAATGAAACCAATTTCTATGGTTTTACTAACATTTCTATTTGTCATTCTTGATCATTTTGAAATGTTTGCTTGGCAGCTTTTTATATGGATCAAAACCATGGTCTTAGTGATACTTGAAAATTATTTCCTTTCATTAGGGTTTTAGGGTTTTGGTTTATTTCCATGTGTTTAAATTTCCAGATGCATTTATGAGGAATGCATTTTACTTGATTTGAATTTAGTTGGATTCAAACATTAACAAAAGTTTGTTCCAGATGGGATTTTAAGTTTCCATTTAGAAACAAAAGTTTCTTTTCACCCTAATTTGCAACAATTATTTATTTTGTTTATTTATGTTTCACATTACGAGATTTGGAAAATCTTGGGATGTCTCATGCTGTGGAGCTAGGGTTTCCAACACATGGAATGACCTAACCGATCAACGATAAACCCTTCCGGGTTACGGTGCTCCACTATATATAGGGAGTGAACGTGGGCTCCACTCTCGTGGCCCATTCACTAAAGCCCATATAACACTAGTCACCGCGAGTCCGACTCACTGACTCAGTCCTAATCCGGCTCGGGTCCAACCCGGTCAGATTTACGGTTCCGATCCAATCCGAACTTGCTCCCTCTCTTAAGTGTGTGACCCGGCAGGCTCATGGCTACTTGGACACGATTGGAGTCCGACTCTCAATCGATCAGTCGGCAGCGGATCCTAGTAGAACATGCCGACTCCCAAGTGCCAAAGAGTCATGACGACTTGCCTTTCCAATGTGACTTACGTCTGAGTCCCTTTTACCTCACGATATACCTTGTCAGACTATAGGAGAATATATGTCATCCCTTAAATAGTCCGACTCTCTTCTCGATCTGAGATAAGTGATTCACCCGACTAACTCTTAGTCGATCGCCTCGTTTAACACTTAACTGAGTCGTGCATAGCCATGCTTTCCGAATCATATCTCACGAGAGGGCCCAAAGAATATCTCTCCAAGTGGAGGGGCAAAATCCCATCTTGGTTATTCACATCACGCAGCTTGATTCTCAGTCGACCCGAACTCTGCCTTTATAACTGCCTAGTTACGGATCAGCATTTGACAGAACCTAAGTCGGCGATCCTCAACTCGGACTATGCAACAACCTTAGGTCTAAGGATTACATTGATTGAGATATAAAAATGACAACTTGTTCGTTGTACCTCAATATGGGTCAATCCGACTTGCTAAACTCTTTAGCCGAGTCTGTGTAAGTCGGAATAGGATCACCATTCCCATGACAAGTGGAACCGAGTCATCAAGCCGACTTTCACATTGGTCTAAGTTGTGTATCCTGCACAACCTCAATGACCAAGGACATTTAGTACAAACAACATTAATGTATAGTTCCACAACCGAATCACATATTCAATGATACACATCAGATGTTTATACAAGGACAACTTAATAACTTTATGAATACAATGGGAAATATCATCATTCATGATTGCCTCTAGGGCATATTCCCAACAGTCTCCCACTTGCACTAGAGTCAATCTTCTGACATCACATGTCTAAGCATCTAATGCACATGGCTCTCAGGTGCGCCTCATACTTCGGCTGTGGTAACGGCTTTGTCAACGGATCCGCAATATTTGCATCCGTGTGTACCTTGCATAACTTGATATCACCCTGATCCACGAACTGGCGAATCAGGTGGTACCGCATGAGTATGTGCTTGTTCTTCTAGTGTTTTCTAGGTTCCTTGGCTTGTGCAATAGCACCATTGTTGTAACAATACACGTCTAACGGATTGGACGAGCCCTGAACCACACAAGATCCATGAGGAAATTCCTCATCCAAACAGCTTCCTTTGCTGCCTCCGAGACGGCAATATACTCAGCCTTTGTTGTAGATGCAGACATAGTCTCTTGCTTGGAACTCTTCCAGCTCACAGCACCTCCGTTTATAATAAACACGTATCCGGATTGCGAACGAGAATCATCAAAGTCGGTAAGATAACTTGCATCCGTGTAACCCTTTACACTGAGTTCATCTTCACCACCATAAACCAAGAACATATCCTTAGTCCTTCTCAAGTACTTTAGGATATTTTTAGCCTCTGTCTAGTGGATTTCTCCAGGATTAGCCTGGTATCTGCTCACAACACTTAGAGCATATGAAACATCCAGCCTAGTACAAATCATGGCATACATGATGGATCCGACTGCAGAAGCATACAGAATCGCACTCATCCGACTTTGCTCATTAGTTGTCGAAGGACACTGAGTCTTGCTAAGTTTTACACCATGGGACATCGGTAAGAACCCCTTCTTAGACGATTCCATGTTGAACTTCTTCAACACTTTGTCCAAATAAGTACTCTGACTCAATCCAATGAGCCTCCTTGATCTATCTCTATAGATCCGGATTCCGAGGATGTATGTTGCCTCACCCAAGTCTTTCATTGAGAAACTCCTTTCCAATGATTCCTTGGTTTCTTGCAACATCTGGACATCATTTCCAATCAGTAATATGTCATCCACATATAAGATTAGAAATTTTACTTTGCTCCCACTAAACTTCTTGTATAAACAAGAATCATGATCACTCTTGATGAAGCCAAACGATTTGACTACCTCATCAAAGCGAATATTCCAACTCTGAGATGCTTATTTCAACCCATAAATGGATTTCTGAAGTTTGCACACCTTGTCAGCATTAGCCGGATCAACAAAACCCTCGGGCTGTATCATATACACGTCTTCGGTTAAATTTCCGTTAAGGAAAGCCGTTTTAACATCCATCTGCCATATCTCATAGTCGAAATAGGCCGCTATAGCTAACATGATCCGAACTGATTTAAGCATCGCTACGGGCGAGAAAGTTTCGTCATAGTCAACTCCTTGAACTTGTCGGAACCCCTTGCGACAAGGTGTGCTTTATAGACAGAAACATTTCCATCCATATCAGTTTTCTTCTAAAAGACCCATTTTCACTCGACGGGTCTTGCACCGTCTGGCAGCTCAACCAAGTTCCAAACTTGATTTTCATCCATGGACTTTTACTCGGATCTCATGGCTCCAAGCCATGACTCGGAATCAGATCCTACCATCGCTTCCGAATAATTCGCCGGCTCATCACTGTCTAACAGTAACACATCACGAACACTTCGTAATCTCGCCGATCTTCGTAGTACAGGTGCTGCTGCCGGCTCAGCTACCACGACCGGCTCAACCTCCAAGGTTTTTGCCGATTTGCTACTAGCCGGTTCCTCTCGCATTTCTTTCAGCTACACTGTGCTCCCACTTACTCCCCGACTGAGAAACTCGTTCTCAAGGAAGACACTGTTCCGAGCGACAAACACTTTTCCCTCTTCTCGGTTGTAGAAGTAGTAACCCAAGGTTTCCCTCGGATACCCCACAAAAATACACTTATCCGTCTTGGTTTTTACGCTTGTCTGACTGAAGTCACTTGACAAATGCTTCACAACCCCAAATCTTAAGAAAAGACAAACTCGGCTTTTTGCCTGTCCACATCTCATGCGGTGTCTTATCTACCGATTTTGATGGTACTCTGTTTAGTGTGAACACCGTTGTTTCTAGACAATAACCCCAAAATGATAAAGGCAGATCTGTCCGACTCATCATTGATCGTACCATGTCCAACAAGGTCTGATTCCGCCTTTCCGAAACACCGTTCCTTTGCGGCGTTCCCGGCGGAGTAAGTTGAGGAACTATTCCACAACTTTTCAGATGGTCATCGAACTCATGGCTCATTTATTCGCCTCCTCGGTCTGACCGAAGAAACTTTATTTTCTTGCCGAGTTGATTCTGTGCTTCATTCTGGAATTCTTTGAACTTTTCAAAGGCTTCCGACTTATGTTTCATCAAGTAGATATATCCATACCTACTCAAACCATTAGTGAAGGTAATGAAGTACTCATAACCACCTCTGGCTGTCGTGCTCATTGGTCAAAATACATCACTATGTACTAGTCCCAACAAGTCAGACGCCCTCTCGCAACTCTTTGCAAAATGTGTCTTGGTCATTTTGCCGAGTAGGCAAGATTTGCACGTCTCGAACGACTCCAAGTCAAACGAAGTTAGGAGTCCATCATCATGGAGCTTCTTCATGCGTTCCAACTTATATGACCAAGCCGATAGTGCTAAAAGTAAGTTATATTCAGATCATTTGGTTTCAACCTTTTAACATTTATGTTATAAACCGACTCACCATCAAGATTCAAAATAAATAACCCGTTCTGGACGGGTGCGAAGCCGTGAAACATATCATTCAAATACAAAGAACATCCATTATTCTTGATATTCGTCATAGCCTTGCCTCATCAAACATGAAGCAGTAATAATGTTTCGACTGAGCACTGGAACATAATAACAATTATTCAGTTCCATAATGAATCCGTAAGGTAAATGAAGCTGCATCGTGCCGACTTCCAACGCAGCAACTCTTGCTTTGTTGCCGACTCGAATATCAACCTCACCTCTTGCTACATTCCTAGTTCTTACCAGTCCCTGCAACGAGTTGCAGATATGAATAACTGATGCGTTATCATATACCCAAGAACTAGTAGGTGCATCAGCAAGATATATGTCTATAACATTGCAAACAACTGTACCTGAGTCGGAAGTCATACCTCCACTCTTGGCCTTGTCGGCCAAATACTTGCTGCAATTCCTCTTCCAGTGGCCATCCGCCTTGCAGTAGAAGCAAGTGGATCCGGTTGAAGGAGATGACTTAGTCCCTGAGGAAGTGCTTGGGACCGGGTCCTGAGCCTGCTTTCCTCCTGACTTAGCCTTCTTCTTAGTCCAAGAACTCTTCTTCAACTTGGCCTTATTCTGCACCATCAACACTTGACTGGCGCCCTTGTTGAGATCCGCCTCTGCTTGCTTGAGCATCCCATGCAATTCAGTGAGCTTCTTATCCATACCATGCATGTGGTAGTTCGAAATGAACTTCCCATATGCACTAGGAAGAGAGTTCAAAATTGTATCTGTAGCGAACTCTTCGCAAATGGGGTAGCCAAGCCTCTCCAGAGACTGCACATAACCAACCATTTTGATCACATGCGGACTCAGTGGATCACCATCCTTAAGCTTGCAACTCAGCAAAGCCTGAGAGACTTGATACCTCTTAGTCTTCGCCTGAGCCTGGAACATACTTTTGAGGCTTTCGATCATATCGTAGGCCTCAACATTCTCGAACTTCTTTTGCAAAGTCGGTTCCATGTGAGCAAGCATAAGGCAGCTAATATCCGTGGACTCATCCTTAGCACGACAGTAGGCATTGGTGGCAGCAACAGTCGCATTCTCATTCGGCTCATCTGGAAGTGGGTTGTCTAGGACATGGTCCTTCTTTTCTTGTTTGAGAACAATTCTGAGATTTCGATACCAGTTGGTAAAATTAGTGTCATTTAGTTTATATTTCTCAAGGATAGTTCTCAACGCAAAACCGGATATCTGAGAGTGACTGCTACTTGGTGCCATGATCTACAACAGGAAAAATGCAAAACACTTAAGACATGTATTCATAAAAGAGCAAGCATATTAAACACTTTAATATTTTATGCTCCCACTAGAACAAACACCCCTCCGATGGTTACTTAGTGATTCAGGATCCTAAATAATCAAGTCGGCTAGTGAGCTTTAGTATCACCGCTAGCCGCCAAGTGATCTAGGTAGACAACTCCTTGTCAATCGCATCTCATACGACACATGTTGGACGGGTGGCATCACATGCCCCGACTCCCATCCGAATTTTCCCTGAGCCCCACAACCGTTGTGATAGACCCGTCTAGATTACCGAGTGTTTGCGCAGTAAGAGTCCGAATCGAACCCACCTAGTCGGAAATAATTGGCAGCACCTCAATTTTATGAGCCCACTACCAGAAATGTCCGACTTGTGATGGTGCAAACACTGGCGGGAAATCCGACTAGACCTTCTTTGAGGGATTAAATTTTACCGACTATCTAATAGAGGTAAAATAGAGACATAACAATAACACAAAATAAAGAAATTATAATGTGAAATGGTATGGCTCCCTTCATGGCGATCTCCATCTCCAGAAAGCCTGTAATCCGACTCGTGCCAACTCTTGCCACTTGTCGTCTTACTCCATGTCGCCGACATGTACATCGCCTTGCATGTCATCCAGATTCTCCAAACTGCTACACTAGCTTAGTAAAGTAAATTACAAGGAGAATCCGACACGCAGGTCGTTATACAATAAAATGACAGCACCTAGTCTCCAGCTGGCTGGCAAAAACCGTGATTCGCAGATCACGTATGGATTACACACATACATCAAATGCACATGAACCATACCGTTCACAACTTCCTGCAAAAACAAGTTATGCATAGATACACTATCTACCGGCATTGTGAAACTCGCAACGACATCTAAGGCGCTACGACAGGGTGAAGCCGGCGGTCCCGACGATTTTTCCAAAAACGTAGATCTCATCTACGATCCGGACATGGATTCCGATCATTGTTCTGATTCGATCAAATTGTTTGATCTTCGATCACCGCTTCTGGATTTACGTGTTACAGTCTACCCCGATGGCGGAAACCGACCGGTAGGGGTATGTCGTTCCACGATCTTAGCAGTATGATTACGGAAATCAGATCTACCATTCCTCGAGTACAATTGATCCAATCAACCTCATACAAAACCGATCTATCTCATAGATCGACCACCAAAACAACACATAGATCTCATCTACAGCCAACCGCATATCACATATGCGAGATCTCGAGCCTAAAACCAGAATCTATTGCTCGGATACCACTGTGGAGCCACGCAGAGAAAAAACAAAACTTTTTCCTCTAACGTGGTGATCCCAAGATCTATCTTAGGTAGAAGGACACAAGGTTTACCACTAGACGCGTAGTTGCGGATTACTGATGAAGCGCGTCAGTTGATGCAGTGCGGTCCTTTGCGATCCGATCGTCCTGGTGCTGATCATACAACACCTCTGCTGGTATCCACACGTACAAGGAGGAGCACCGGCGGCGAACTGCTAGGTTTGTTACGACGGTAGGACTACTGTGGAGCTAGGGTTTCCAACACATGGAATGACCTAACCGATCAACGATTAACCCTTCTGGGTTACGGTGCTCCACTATATATAGGGAGTGAACGTGGGCTCCACTCTCGTGGCCCATTCACTAAAGCCCATATACCACTAGTCACGGCGAGTCCGACTCACTGACTCAGTCCTAATCCGGCTCGGGTCCAACCCGGCCAGATTTCTGGTTCAGATCCAATCCGAACTTGCTCCCTCTCTTAAGTCTGTGACCCGGCAGGCTCATGGCTACTCGGTCCGGCTCTCAATTAATCAGTCGACAGCGGCTCCTAGCAGAACTTGCCGACTCCCAAGTGCGAAAGAGTCATGACGACTTTCCTTTCCAATGCGACTTACGTCCGAGCCCCTTTTACCTCACGATATAGCTTGTCAGACTATAGGCGAATAATTTTCATCCCTTAAATAGTCCGACTCTCTTCTCGATCCGAGATAAGTGATTCATCCGACTAACTCTTAGTCGAATTCCTCAGTTAACACTTAACTGAGTCGTGCATGGCCATGCTTTCCGAATAATATCATCCGAGAGGGCCCAAAGAATATCTCTCCGAGTGGAGGGGCAAAATCCCATCTTGGTTATTCACATCATGCAGCTTGATTCTCAGTCGACCCGAACTCTACCTTTATGACTTCCCAGTTACGGATCAGCGTTTGACAGAACCTAAGTCAGCGATCCTCAACTCGGACTATGCAACAACCTCAGGTCTAATGATTACATTGACTGAGATATACAAATGACAACTTGTTTGTTGTACCTCAATATGGGTCAATCCGACTCGCTAAACTCTTCAACCGAGTCTGTGTAAGTTGGAATAGCATCACCATTCCCATGACAAGTGGAACCGAGTCATCAAGATGACTTTCACATTGGTCTAAGTTGTGTGTCCAGCACAACCTCAATGACCAAGGACATTTAGTACAAACAACATGAATGTATAGTTCCACAACCGAATCACATATTCAATGATACACATCAGATGTTTATACAAGGACAACTTAATAACTTAATGAATACAATGGGAAATATCATCATACATGATTGCCTCTAGGGCATATTCCCAACAGATTGATGAAGTCGACGATGGCGATCCTCCTGGTACTAGCGGCTTCTCCTGGGGCGGCTCCAATCAATGACTCCTTTCTTCCTCCTCCACGGCAGACTCCGGCCAAATTTCGGCGATGTGTTGCTCGCCTTGCTTCAGGGGTGAGGTGGGGTGATTCTGAGAGAGAGGGGAGTGAGATGGTGTGAAGAAATCGAGCGGGGTGGCCTCCTTTTATAGTGCCTGAAGGGGACCAACGGGCACGGGCTGAGCTCATCATGGTCGTCGGCACAACGAGATAAAGGCATGGGAGATGATAGGGGCTGGTGCTGTGCTCCCTGGCGAAGCTCAATGGCAAGGTCACGCGGCGTGGGGCGGTGCAAAACTGTCAGAACATCTCGGTGCTCTACGCGGGTCCGATGGAAGTTTTAATGGCGCACAGCGTCTACGGTCCTTGCGGCGGTGAACGGGCATGTCTGTGGTGTTGCTGGGGTGCTGGTGATCCTGCTTGCACACGGCGAGGGCGGCGCGCGGTCTATGGGCGTGTTTCGCGGTTGGCGCTCTGGCGTGCTCTCGTCTCGCTCACAAAGAGGCTTGGCATGCTCGGGATGTGTGGTCCAGGGGCTGGCTGCACTCGAGGCTTGGACAGGGGGTTGCGGTGGACGGTGGTGTGTGTCCCAAACATGCTTGCTTGGCTTGGTGCTTCTCCTAGCTTGCTGTCGACTAAGAGGTGGCAAGTTGAGCTCGGCCCGGTCACCATTGATGGCTATGGCAAGCTCACAGTGGTGCTAAAGCTTGTTAAATGGGCTAGATGATCTACTAAATAGCTTGCTGTGAACCAGGGAGGGAACAAGTTAGGCCAAAATCACTTCTGCTAATAGTGTTTGATGTTTGTTTGTTTGCTGATTACAAGGTGTTTGATGAAATAGCCGCAAAAGATTCAAATTTGAATTTTGTATTCAAACTTGGTGGATGTGTTGGTTACATACTAGGGAGTCTCTGGTTAGTGGGATTGGTTAAGTGGAATTGGTTTGGTCGGTTTTTGAAAAAGGGGTGATCTTCACATATGAATCAGATTCAACTTTGAAATGTGATTTGGATGAAGTTGCCAAGTGTTTCTGTAAGTTTGAAAGGTGGGCTTTGATTCACTTTTACTTGGTCTAGCAAGGGGTGAAAATAAATGGAAAAGTGTATGTTTGAAATCTTGGACTAGAAACACTCAAAGTGGCCTAGTGAGCAAGATTGGCAAAAATGACCATTTGCTTTATTTGTTTTGTTTTTTATTTTCTCTTGATTTGTTTCTGCTTGGAAATGTTTTAGATGATGTTTTTTTCATATTTAATCCATTCCTTGCTATTTAGATCAATCACACAAGTCCATTCATGCATTCATACAATCATCACATACACACATACATTCATATGATGTTAATTAACCAAAAGTTTTTGTTCACCCTAATTTTGGTGATTGGAATTTTATAACCTTGTTCAATATTTTCGGGATGTTACAGGGAGGAGGGTGACACCACCACTGATGGCAGAAAGCGCATGGATGGCTGCAGCGGCAACCCGGCCGCTATACAGAAGAAGAAGAAGGAGATTAAGGATCGGAAGCCGCAAGTGCCTTGTCGTTCCAGGATTCGACGGCACAGCCGTGGGACATGGTTTTCAATAGGGCGACCAACGCTTACAAGAAGAGGGAGAATAATTTTCCACCAAAATCGGCTGGCCGTGTGTCTGGCTTCGGTACGAGCATGAAGTTTGCCGACTACTACAAAGAGGACGCAGAGAAGAGAAGGGAGAGGAAGAACTAGTCGGCGGCTCAAGATAAAGCCGAGGTTGAAGAGCTGAAGTTGAAGGTGAAGACATTAGAGGAAAAAGTGGACGAGAAAATAGTGGACAGGTTAGTGGAAGAGAAGCTCCGCGCGATCATCTCCCCTGGGTTGTTCGAGGGGCTAGCTGCATGGAATGTGGCACGTTGACAGTGGCCGATACAGCTGCCAGCTTCAGCGACAGCAACTCGAGCATCAACATTAACGCGACGCCAGACTTGGTGACCCCGCCAGGCACCACCGCCGTGGCGCAGCCGCAAGAGCTGGTCGCACAGCTGCCCCTGTAGCTCCTGCCAAAAATACAAAGCCGCAGCCGACGGCGGTGGTGATTCATAATGCACCACCATGGGAGAATGCTGATGATAGGCCTACCGCCGGCATCGGCCTTGTCTCGTCATTAGCCGAGATCAACACCCTCACAAAGGTAACTAATTAATTACTCCGCTTCATCTCCTTTATGCGCCTTTGGTGACTGCCACCTCAATCATGATGCCCAACATATGTGTTTTGACTCAGGACGCTGCTTGCGTACTACTCCACAAAGTTGCCAGCGGCGAGTTGAAGGATGTTGCCAAGGGCACTACCATACAATAGAGCCCCCTGTGTTTACAATGCTAGTCCCTGGATCAATAGCTAGCATCCACAGTTTAGATGTAATATCAAGAAACAAAGGTCATAATATAACTTTATAACCAGGAAGAACATAATTTTATTACATCATTCATAGCTCATTTGGCTATTACATTACATTGCAGCGGAATAACTATAGTCATGGGTCCTTCATCTTCAAAGTGCCACATACAAATGTTGGTTGTAGACTTTGTAATCCTAAACAATCAATCTTCACTAAACTCAATCAAACCTGCAACATTACAAGTTACAGCCACAAGGGTCAATACATTTGAATTGTATTGGCAAGTGATACTATGGTAGTATAGTGGAGTCTATTATCTATATGCATTTGGCTAAGTGGAGTTGAGGCTTGCATTGCTCAAAATAGATTTTTCCTTATTATTTTGAAAATACTAAGTTTTTGCTTTGACAAAATCATTTTTCTCAATCAAAGATTGAAGATCCTTTACAAGGCATCTCTCAATCAAAGATTGAAGATTTCAAACAACCCTTGTTCAAACCACAAGATTTTAACTTAGAAATTTGAATGATGAGATTCTTGATTGCTTCCATGTCTTGATGCTCAAATTGTCCTTTACCAGGGACATGGCTAAGTACTTAGATTCTACACTCTGCAGAGGTGGTGCACTTTCCCCACAAGACTTGGTTTCCCAAGACAAGATCTTTCAGAAGCTTTCCCTTAGACCAAAATGGACGCGCTCCACCTATCAAACACTACCACCCACTGTCCATATGTCTAAGTTCTTGCAACCTATATGATCATGGCAGAGCCCATATTGCCAAGTGGTTGCACTTGAAGCTTCTCAACATTTGACATCTCAAATCTCTTTGTGCCTGGGTGGCATACCACAAGTGAGATACACAAGCCAAGTCCATGGCCTTGTGTAACCACTCAACATAAACCAATCCTTCCATTCCACCCAGGGGATTCATTGACTTAGTTGTTTTATTAAACAAAAACATAAGTCCTCAGACTTAGAGATTTTTCCATAGTGTGAATATATTTTCCACCCATGTTTTCTATTAGCTAGGCTAAGCTTGATAGTAGTAGGAACCTTAACTTAGGAAGATTTCCACTAAGGTTTCATCTAATAGTTTTCCTATAGTAAGGTTTATACTTAGCAAAATCCATGCAAGTTTTACTTAGCAAAATCACTAATGCATAGTGAAAGTAATGGGATAGAAAGTATGAAGCATCACTTGCCTTTTTGGTAGAGTGTGGGTTCACTCCTTGTCCTTGCAACAATCACACTCTTCAAGTCACTACAAATCAGTCAAGCAAGGTACAAACTCAATCTACCAATCAAGCAAAACAACACACATAAAATAACAAAGTCAAAGTAATGCATGCAAGCATGCAAAAGATGGTTCTATTTGTAAAGATGGTCTCTACTAGGCTTCTAAACTTTGTAAGTTCCAAATTGGTCATTTACCAAAATGGCAAAGTCATTTGCAAATGGGTTTTATCCATAAACCATTTTCAAATCCTTTCATCATTTTATGTGGTGAAAAACATTTTTCTCAATACCACAGCCTTTAAGTGGTTTCACCAATTAAGTTGTTGTTTCTTAAAAATTGGTGTTTTTGGTCAGTAGGTTTGGTCCAAAACATTTCCTCCAAAGTTTTTACTCAAAACTATTTTCACAACAAAACAATAGTTTTATTTGGCTAGAAATGGACTAAACTAATTAATCCATTGTAAACTTTTCCAAATTCATTTTCCAAACCATGGGTTGGTTCCTAGGGTCAGTAAGGTCACAACAAACCATTTTGCAAAAGTTTTAACCCTAAAATCATTTTTAAACAATTTTTCTAATCTAAACAAGCACAAAAATGAATCTGCAAAAAAAGTAAATTAACAGATAGTATTTACTAAACCAAGGGCATGGTTGGCTAGGGCTTGCTCTCCTGAATCCATTGATATAAAATTTGTAAAATTTGGACGTGTGGTTTGAAAGTTACAAAGGTTTCAAGTTTGCAATTAAATCTGATTCAAAAATCTGTTTTAACTCAAACCACTAACACGCGTCGGACTCCTATTCGTCGAAAACGTTTCGCGTGGATCGACTGCTCTGGCGCGTTGGATCAAGTCAGATCGTGCGGTACTGAACACATACCCCTTCACTATTAAGTGATTCTTTCGTGTCGCTTAGATCTTCATCCAACGGCTAATATCGCATTGACCATACTCTGGCGGCGCAAGGTCAACGGCGAGCGGCGGAGCGGCCAGATGGCAGCGGCGCTGGCGAAGCAGGAAGCGAGAAGGAGGGAGAGGGTGCTCACCGAGTTCGTGGAGCGACGCTGATGCTCAACTCGCTTGCGGTTTGTCAGGGGGCGCACCGGATCGGTCGTGATTCCTCGCCGGAGTCAGAGGCGACGTCGGTCTCACTCAGACGTCGACGGGGGCGACGCTACGGTGCACAAAAAGACAAGGCAAGAACGGATTTAGCTGTGCAAGAGGTTGGCGATCAAGCGTGCATCATCGAGAGGAAGAAGGGCGGTCAGCACTCACCGGAAAAGACTGACGGAGTGGAGGCAGATGGTGGCGGCGGTGGTCGTCGTCGTTGCCGAGCCTACAGGGCACTCGCGGGCGAGCTGAAACTACGAGGGGGTTTGCCAGGATATGGGGAACTTGTCTGCGTGCTTGGGAAGGCAGGGGGCAGCGTGAGGTCGCCGGAATCGGCCGAGAACTTCGTCGAAGACGGCGGCGGTGCAGAAGAAATTCAGAACAGCCTGGTGGCTCTCGAGGCATGGTGTTTGGGGGGAATGGAGGAGGAGTATGGGGATTTTATCACGCGTGATCACTGCGGGTTTTAATCGCGGCATCAAGGCGAATTAAGCACGAGAAATCAATGGCAGGGGCGGGGGAGAACGGTCGATGCGGGTGAGGATGACGACAGTGTTTGTGGGGCCTACCTGGCAGTGAGGGGGAGAGTGAGGGGTTTGGGGCCACTAGTCAGCTTCTGTGTGGGTGCGGTTCTGAGTGGCGAAGAAAACGCTTCGGGGAGGGGGAGCTGGGCTGGGATGGGCTTTTAGCTGGGCTGGGTCGTTTTGTTCTATTTTTTTCTGTCTGATTAATTTATCCTTTTCTATTTCTATTTAATGATTTGAAATTCAAACAAACCATTCAATTAACCAAATCATTTCAAACAAACACCACACTTCACAACTTTTGAACTTGGTTCTGTTCAGTAGCATAATCAAAAATTCCATAATAATATAATATTTTTATTCATTTTAGGATCCATTCATTAATTAAATAAAATGGTCCTTTAGTTATTTAATCAAATAGGGTTTGATTTATTTAATAAAATCTTCTTTTGATATCCAAATACTTTCAAAGCCAATCAGTAGGTTTTATTTGCAAATAAAGAATATTTGGAAACTTGTTTAAAACAAAATAACCTTTTATTTTAGGGTCCATTAATAATTAAATACAATAGACCTTCATTATTAAATCAAATAGGATTTGTTTTATTAAAAACTTTATTTTGAAATATAAATAAAACCAAAACACTTCAGTAGGTTTTATTTGAGAATATAAATATTTGGAAAACTTATTTAAAATAATTTAATAAGTTTTGATGTTTCATTTAAAATGGTAAAACCTTTTATTTAAATGAAATTGGATATTAAATCCTTATTAATTTATTTAAATAAAACTTTGCTATTTTTATTCAAAACAAAATGTTTTAATTCCAAATCTTGGCCAAGGTTTAATTTGGCTCTATAAAATAATCTTTATTTAAATATTTCTTTTCCCTTTGAAAACCAAAACCTTTTATTAAAAGATCCAAAATAGTAATTTTAATTATTTTTATTTTCCTTTAATAAAAGTTTATTTTTTTAAATCCCTTTAGGATTTATTTGATTCAAATTGGTTTGAGGTTCCAATTGAATTCAAAAAGTTTCTTCTGGCCCTGGAAATCAATCAAAGTTTTATTTTATTCATTTATTTTTCACATTACAAGATTTGGAAAATCTTGGGATGTGACAGGCTACCACCCTTAAAATAAATCTTGTCCCGAGATTTGGGGAGGCTAGGGGTTACAAGTAGGCTCAAGGCATCTAGGGTACTACCACCCTTAAAAAATTTCAAACTAAATTACATATTGGCCTTCTTGGGATCCTGGGTAAACTTCTCTAGGCAACCTTCTGCATAGTGTCCTTTGTTTCCACACTTGACTCATGGGCCAAGATTGAGATCCTTCATGGACTTGTTTAACTTGTTCTTCATCTTTTCTGGACAATTGTTTACATAGTGGCCTAATTCCTTGCATTTGAAACACATTACTTGGCTGATATCTTTCTTTTCCTTGGGTATCACTTCTTCTTGTTTGTTTCCTTGGTTCTTCTTTTCTGGGCATTCATTGGCATAGTGTCCCATCTTTTTGCAATTTTAACACTGCAACTGGCTTATGTCCTTCTTCTTCTTTTTGGGTCTCTCCAAAGCTAGGAGTTCTTCTAGTTCATGTTCTTCATAGGTGGGAGATCTTTCTCTCTTCTTGAGGCATTGATCTTCATGCTCCTTGGATGCATGATCCTTGTCCCTACAAATATTGCTAGCTTGGGTTCCTTCTAGAATAACATCTTTGTCATCCTTGTTGTCATTAGCACCTTGGGAAAAGTTTTCTCTCATGTTGATCATTTGAGTAACCAATCCTTGCAACAATTGAGATTGAAGTTTCAAAATCCTTTGTATGGCTGGGTCTAGTCCATTGTTGTTGGCTAAAAGCTGAGTTGTCTCTTGGCTCAACTGGTTTTGGGTTGCTATGAGTTCTTTCATGATGTCCTCTTGGTTGTTGTTGATGTCATCAACTTTGATGTTGGAGTCTTTTGGAGTAGTCATCTGTTTGGGTTGAAGGGAGATTAGAATAGGCAAAAGATTTCTAAGGGAATAATTTCTAATCACACACATCACAATTCACACAAGCAATATGCAAGCAATCACAAACAAACATTCCACTAAAACAACAAAGTTCAAGCACATTTTTAGGCAACAAAATATTTTTTTGTTACACCACATAAGTTGGTGTGTTTGACTTAACTAAAATATGGTGGTCCATCTATGTGATATTTCCTTCCTTATTGATTCTCCTTGTATGAGATCATGGTTTCCTTGAGAAAAACTCTTGGTTGCAATACTTCAAATGATGTAGGCTCCTTCTTACTTTTGCATTCCCTCAGTCTCTAAATCTTGAGCAAGATTTCCTTGTTTCACTTGTAGTCCTTAGTGGTATCCAAGTTGGGAGTCCTTGGTGAACATGCTGAAGATGTTGAAGTCATTAGAATTGAAAAAGTTGAAGTCATTAGAGTTGAAGAAGTTGAAGTAGTCCTTGCACATGGTGTAGTCTTTGGCCATGGGGTAGGTTTTTCCATCAAGTTGAAGTAGAAGAGATGTAGAGTTGAAACCAACATGGTTGAGGAAAGAGTTTACAAGATTGTTTGTAAATATTTTTGGGAACAAATACAACTCCTATCTTTCTAAGGGTTTTTGTCCAATCCTAGGTTTACAAATCCTACAGGCAACACAATGCTCTGATACCATCTGTAGAGGTTCCAATCTTTAATAAGATAGAGCCCCCTGTGTTTACAATGCTAGTCCCTGGATCAATAGCTAGCATCCACAGTTTAGATGTAATATCAAGAAAAAAAGGTCATAATATAACTTTATAACCAGGAAGAACATAATTTTATTACATCATTCATAGCTCATTTGGCTATTACATTACATTGCAGCGGAATAACTATAGTCATGGGTCCTTCATCTTCAAAGTGCCACAGGCAAATGTTGGTTGTAGACTTTGTAATCCTAAACAATCAATCTTCACTAAACTCAATCAAACCTGCAACATTACAAGTTACAGCCACAAGGGTCAATACATTTGAATTGTATTGGCAAGTGATACTATGGTAGTATAGTGGAGTCTATTATCTATATGCATTTGTCTAAGTGGAGTTGAGGCTTGCATTTCTCAAAATAGATTTTTCCTTATTATTTTGAAAATACTAAGTTTTTGCTTTGACAAAATCATTTTTCTCAATCAAAGATTGAAGATCCTTTACAAGGCATCTCTCAATCAAAGATTGAAGATTTCAAACAACCCTTGTTCAAACCACAAGATTTTAACTTAGAAATTTGAATGATGAGATTCTTGATTGCTTCCATGTCTTGATTCTCAAATTGTCCTTTACCAGGGACATGGCTAAGTACTTAGATTCTACACTCTGCAGAGGTGGTGCACTTTCCCCACAAGACTTGGTTTCCCAAGACAAGATCTTTCAGAAGCTTTCCCTTAGACCAAAGTGGATGCGCTCCAACCTATCAAAGACTACCACCCCCTGTCCATATGGCTAAGTTCTTGCAACCTATATGATCATGGCAGAGCCCATATTGCCAAGTGGTTGCACTTGAAGCTTCTCAACATTTGACATCTCAAATCTCTTTGTGCCTGGGTGGCATACCACAAGTGAGATACACAAGACAGGTCCATGGCCTTGTGTAACCACTCAACATAAACCAATCCTTCCATTCCACCCAGGGGATTCATTGACTTAGTTGTTTTATTAAACAAAAACATAAGTCCTCAGACTTAGAGATTTTTCCATAGTGTGAATATATTTTCCACCCATGTTTTCTATTAGCTAGGCTAAGCTTGATAGTAGTAGGAATCTTAACTTAGGAAGATTTCCACTAAGGTTTCATCTACTAGTTTTCCTATAGTAAGGTTTATACTTAGCAAAATCCATGCAAGTTTTACTTAGCAAAATCACTAATGCATAGTGAAAGTAATGGGATAGAAAGTATGAAGCATCACTTGCCTTTTTGGTAGAGTATGGGTTCACTCCTTGTCCTTGCAACAATCACACTCTTCAAGTCACTACAAATCAATCAAGCAAGGTACAAACTCAATCTACCAATCAAGCAAAACAACACACATAAAATAACAAAGTCAAAGTAATGCATGCAAGCATGCAAAAGATGGTTCTATTTGTAAAGATGGTCTCTACTAGGCTTCTAAACTTTGTAAGTTCCAAATTGGTCATTTACCAAAATGGCAAAGTCATTTGCAAATGGGTTTTATCCATAAACCATTTTCAAATCCTTTCATCATTTTATGTGGTGAAAAACATTTTTCTCAATACCACAAACTTTAAGTGGTTTCACCAATTAAGTTGTTGTTTCTTAAAAATTGGTGTTTTTGGTCAGTAGGTTTGGTCCAAAACATTTCCTCCAAAGTTTTTACTCAAAACTATTTTCACAACAAAACAATAGTTTTATTTGGCTAGAAATGTACTAAACTAATTAATCCATTCTAAACTTTTACAAATTCATTTTCCAAACCATGGGTTGGTTCCTAGGGTCAGTAAGGTCACAACAAACCATTTTGCAAAAGTTTTAACCCTAAAATCATTTTTAAACAATTTTTCTAATCTAAACAAGCACACAAATGAATCTACAAAAACAAGTAAATTAACAGATACTATTTGCTAAACCAAGGGCATGGTTGGCTAGGGCATGCTCTCCTGAATCCATTGATATAAAATTTGTAAAATTTGGACGTGTGGTTTGAAAGTTACAAAGGTTTCAAGTTTGCAATTAAATCTGATTCAAAAATCTGTTTTAACTCAAACCACTGACACGCGTCGGACTCCTATTCGTCGAAAACGTTTCGCGTGGATCGACTGCTCTGGCGCGTTGGATCAAGTCAGATCGTGCGGTACTGAACGCATACCCCTTCGCTATTAAGTGATTCTTTCGTGTCGCTTAGATCTTCATCCAACGGCTAATATCGCATTGACCATACTCTAGCGGCGCAAGGTCAACGGCGAGCGGCGGAGCGGCCGGATGACGGTGGCGCTGGCGAAGCAAGAAGCGAGAAGGAGGGAGAGGGTGCTCACCGAGTTCGTGGAGCGACGCTGATGCTCAACTCGCTTGCGGTTTGTCAGGGGGCGCACCGGATCGGTCGTGATTCCTCGCCGGAGTCAGAGGCGACGTCGGTCTCGCTCAGACGTCGACGGGGGCGACGCTACGGTGCACAAAAAGACAAGGCAAGAACGGATTTAGCTGCGCAAGAGGTTGGCGATCAAGCGTGCATCATCGAGAGGAAGAAGGGCGGTCAGCACTCACCGGAAAAGACTGACGGAGTGGAGGCAGACGGTGGCGGTGGTGGTCGTCGTCGTTGTCGAGCCTGCAGGGCACTCGCGGGCGAGCTGAAACTACGAGGGGGTTTGCCAGGATATGGGGAACTTGTCTGCGTGCTTGGGAAGGCAGGGGGCGGCGTGAGGTCGCCGGAATCGGCCGAGAACTTCGTCGGAGACGGCGGCGGTGCAGAAGAAATTCGGAACAGCCTGGTGGCTCTCGAGGCGTGGTGTTTGGGGGGAATGGAGGAGGAGTAAGGGGATTTTATCACGCGTGATCACTGCGGGTTTTAATCGCGGCATAAGGCGAATTAAGCACGAGAAATCAATGGCAGGGGCGGGGGAGAACGGTCGATGCGGGTGAGGACGACGACAGTGTTTGTGGGGCCTACCTGGCAGTGAGGGGGAGAGTGAGGGGTTTGGGGCCACTAGTCAGCTTCTGTGTGGGTGCGGTTCTGAGTGGAGAAGAAAACGCTTCGGGGAGGGGGAGCTGGGCTGGTACTGGGCTGGGATGGGCTTTTAGCTGGGCTGGGTCGTTTTGTTCTATTTTTTTCTGTCTGATTAATTTATACTTTTCTATTTCTATTTACTGATTTGAAATTCAAACAAACCATTCAATTAACCAAATCATTTCAAACAAACACCACACTTCACAACTTTTTAACTTGGTTCTGTTCAGTAGCATAATCAAAAATTCCATAATAAAATAATATTTTTATTCATTTTAGGATCCATTCATTAATTAAATAAAATGGTCCTTTAGTTATTTAATCAAATAGGGTTTGATTTATTTAATAAAATCTTCTTTTGAAATCCAAATACTTTCAAAGCCAATCAGTAGGTTTTATTTGGAAATAAAGAATATTTGGAAACTTGTTTAAAACAAAATAACCTTTTATTTTAGGGTCCATTAATAATTAAATACAATAGACCTTCATTATTAAATCAAATAGGATTTGTTTTATTAAAAACTTTATTTTGAAATATAAATAAAACCAAAACACTTCAGTAGGTTTTATTTGAGAATATAAATATTTGGAAAACTTATTTAAAATAATTTAATAAGTTTTGATGTTTCATTTAAAATGGTAAAACCTTTTATTTAAATGAAATTGGATATTAAATCCTTATTAATTTATATAAATAAAACTTTGCTATTTTTATTCAAAACAAAATGTTTTAATTCCAAAGCTTGGCCAAGGTTTAATTTGGCTCTATAAAATAATCTTTATTTAAATATTTCTTTTCCCTTTGAAAACCAAAACCTTTTATTAAAAGATCCAAAATAGTAATTTTAATTATTTTTATTTTCCTTTAATAAAAGTTTATCTTTTTAAATCCCTTTAGGATTTATTTGATTCAAATTGGTTTGAGGTTGCAATTGAATTCAAAAAGTTTCTTCTGGCCCTGGAAATCAATCAAAGTTTTATTTTATTCATTTATTTTTCACATTACAAGATTTGGAAAATCTTGGGATGTGACATTGCGTACTACTCCACAAAGTTGCCAGCGGTGAGTTGAAGGATGTTGCCAAGGGCACTACCATACAACGGCAAAACCGCACGATGCACAAAAATCCAATGGATGATGTCGTGATGAGGGTCCAGATTGGTCGGGTGTTGCCAGAGTGCGACGATATGGACCCCTTTCAACCTCAGGTATCCGACGAACACAAGGCCCTTTCAGAATGCCACGGCTGGCCCTTGACATGGCCGAAGACCCAGATTCGTCTGGTGAGCCGCACTGGCACCACCTCGATCATCCAGCCACCACCTCGGAAGCCAGCCGTTGTCGTTGCCACCACCAGTCGCCACCAACAACTATTGGGAGCATGTGGGCCGCCCCAAGGCCAAGCCATCGCACCGCAACCGTCGTCGCCCCTGCCACCACCATCACCACATGGTGGCAACAATGAAGATGATGAATAATTTGTCAATGTCAATGACTTCATCAACACCAGCGTCGACAAAGGATTGTAATGCCTTCTGTGTATGAAAAACCCTTCATCACTTGTGATAGTCAAGGTGGACGTTCCAACACATGCATGCAATGCCTGGTCTTCCGTGGTTTTTATCAAGAGACGCCTTTGACCGCCGATCAATAGGAGAAACCTGTTGGATTCATCTTTAGCCCTGGCACACTCCAAAAGGCGGCCGTTGAGCACTTAGCATTCCAAATGGAGGAGCTTTCTCAGAAGACGAAGAAGCACAGGAAGAGAGGTAAGAAAGTCGAGAGCCAACCTGCTCCGAAGAGGATCCGGGCTAAGGATGATGTCTTACCAGCCCGAGAGGATGGCTTGCCCCGAATGCATGTAGCCAGTGAAGCGATACTGACTATGGAGCTACTTCGCCTCACTCGTGGATCCATGCTCGCTTTGAGTGATGTTATCACGACACTAGAGGGCATCCTTCTTAAAGACAAAGATCCAAATTACCCGGTTTTCACTGTCAAGGTGCCATCAGACGTGGACTTCGTCCATGAATCCCCCGTGGATGTGTTCTTCATAGCGTACGAGGACGTCTTCAAGTTGTTTCTCTCGAAACGGCTGGACTATAATATGGTCCGCCTATTCACGCTCAATCTGGCGATCAAGATCAAGAGAGAGCAAACCCCCTACATTGCGATAGTGGATCCCTACTATATGCGTGATAGGCAGTCGAAGGAAGGATCAACGACGCGTGCCATGGCGACGACGTACCTCGAGAAGTTCATGGTGGACCACAAGAGGTCGAACTCGCTTCTTTTGCCTTTCTTTCCTGAGTAAGTGCACACACTCGCTAGCCGTGGTAACTTAGGCTTTCTTATAGCTTTCTTCCTTTGCCCTTTTCCAACATCCCGTTTCAATCGTGTTATGCAGAGACAAATACTGCACACTCATCGTCATTTCCACGAAGTACTCGCTAGCAAAGTATTTCGACTCGGCGAGTAAGAAGAAGAAGAAAGACTACACCAGAATAAGGGGTGTTCTGAATGAGGCTCTCGAGGGTTATGCCAGAAAGGGATGCCCCTTTGTAAATAAGGGGGAATTTATCAACAATGGCAAACACGTGTTCAAGCACGTGCTCGATTTCCCATGTGTCAAGGAGCGGACTACTGGTGGCAGTGCCATGGTGTCCTTCTATGTCATGCATCACCTTAAAGGGTTTTTCTGGGATTCCCAGAACCTAACTCTGCCATCTAGTATCCGAGTATGGGCCTAAAATTTGGCGCAATCCAACGATGATGATCTTAGAGAAGACTTCCATCGCATCCAGGTTAAGTTGTCAGAAGTCATCGTGGAAGATGTCAACACAAGGGGAGGGGTCCTAAAACACAACCGAGGGTTTACTGAGAGGGAGATCAAAGATATTCTTCATAAGCAGGGTGACAACAGGACATGGATGACGAAGGATGGCTATCTACCGTTACCAAAGCCAAGTGTTAGCAGTTCTCAATGATCAATGTGTGCGCCTAGCATTATCATAGATGTCTGCGTGTAGTGTTGTGTCACAAACTTTACTACTGTGGTCGTATGTCGTAAACTTCACTATTGTGGTCGTTGTTGTCGAACTTCTATGATTGTGATCGATGTGCTCTCTTTTATGTTTACTGATCTTTTTCTTTAGTTTATGTGAACATGTATGCATGTGAACCAATTTAGTTCTTTCCATTGCATGATTTACTTACTAATATGCCTTGTCTATAGAGATAACGAAGTGGTACATGGTGTACAAGGGTTGGGTTCTAGGAGTCTACGATGACTGGAAGGACTATCAGAAACAGGTGAACAAGTTCAGCGGCAACAGCTACAAAGGATACACGACTAGAGAGGAGGCGGTAGCCAAGTGGAGGAACCACCTGTGGAAGTAGAACCGGATGAAGATATTGCTAGTGCTCTTGGTCTTGCTCACCGTCATCATAGTTGTATTCTATTTGATTCTATTGTAGGTAGTGACCAGTTCATTTATAATGTGAGATGGTGAACTTTGTACCAACGCTTGTATAAATATTCGCCACTTGTCAATTGTACTGTAATATGATGACCACTTGTATACCTCGATCGGGCTCTAAATAGTGTGATGGCACTATATTCGTGTTTGTATTATGTTTGCTTTCATATACTAAGTGAAATATAATGTTTCTACTGCTATGTCTATAATAACTGTATAATACGTGTATAATACATGTATAACACCTGATTATGGACCAGTACTATTTTTCTAATACCTTAAATACACACATGTGGTGCATGCAAATATTCTTCTATGGCGCATACCACTTCTGACAAATGCGCCACTGAACAACTTCTTGTGGCGCATATAGCAGAATGCGCCATAGAAGTTCTCCTCAGTGGATACGTAACAGTGGCGCATCCCATATGCGCCACAGAATGCCAAAATGGATGCGCCACTAATGAAGGTTTTCCTAGTAGTGTTTGCAGGAAAGTTAGCTTCACGATGGCAGGGTCCATTAGTTGTACAGGAGGTGTACCACTCCAAACATTCGTCTTCATGGAGACTTCAACGGTAAACCTCATGTCGTTAATGGAGAACATCTCAAATATTATATTGCAGGCCAAACATTTCCCAAAATGGTTGAATTAATTAATCTCCAAAGTCCGAAGGCCATAATTGCAAAATTGTATCCCTTGCTAGATACCAAAAATCACCAAAAGGCAAAAAGAGGTGCGTAACAATCTCGGAATATTTTCATATTTTAGGAAAGTTATTATTTTGAAATTTAATGCGTGTCGTGAAAGAATTGGATGAAACAGAGTCCCGAGGAGGGAAAGAGACGTGCCACCCGAGGTCTTTCCCTCTTTTGAAGTCTGTTTCCCCTCCGTTTCTTCCTCAACACATTGTCTTACCTTAAAAACCATCTATATATACTCCTCTATGTTGATCTAATCTCGCATCGAGTCTTTTTGAGCAAACTTTGTTTTTGCCCCTATTTTTAGATTTCTCTCTATGCCAACGCCTTCACCATGTCTTCTAGAGACTCCTTCTAGTGTTCCTCCATGGGTGATGATGAACTTGAGGGACTTATCCCAATGTCAACATGGAAGAGGAACCGGAAGATGAAGGACTACTCTGATGATGAAGAGCATGTGAACGAGGATGATGATGAGGATGACCACGAGCTCATCACCAACGCTGAGTACAAAGGGAGGCTCCTCCCAGCTCCCATACCCATTGCTGTGGTGAGGCCGGTGTCGCTTCCGAAGAAGACTAGGCAGACTGCTTGCATGAGCACTGGTGGAAAAACTCCAAGGCATTGCCTCGCTTTGAAAAACCCCATTGATAATCTTAATCACAGGGAATGCATGCATGCTCCAACAAAATATCTACCCAGATAAGGGGCTCAATATCCCCTGAAGAAGAGAGGCGGTGGATCGAGCCTCGAGTGGAATCCCAACACGGAGAAAGTTGGAAAAAGGCTTTGGGAGGATTTTACAAAATTTTACGAACAATTTAAACAAGCCTATGATCTCATGATGGACGTGCTCAGGAATATTTAGCGTCACCACATACCTAAGGTGCAAGGGAAGGAGAAGCAGTAGAGACATACCACAACAACTCAAGCTTGGGGAAGTTCCACCATACTTTATGCTTTTTAGTTATCATATTTGCATCTAGTTTGTAATCATTAGGAGGTTTTTCCTTGCATCTATTAGGTATCGATTTTCCTAATGTTTGAAGAGATCTTAGAGCAT
Source organism: Avena sativa (assembly GCA_916181665.1). Classification (NCBI taxonomy): domain Eukaryota; kingdom Viridiplantae; phylum Streptophyta; class Magnoliopsida; order Poales; family Poaceae; genus Avena; species Avena sativa. The sequence continues at coordinate 228,700,982 of OV702279.1, read as the reverse complement.
TATCATGTATCCCTGGTTGAGTGGTTTTGAATAAAATATAAAGTATGGTGTCATCCATGATTCTTTTTTTTGGGATCTATGGGTAACACTCATGCAGATGTGTGCACCATATGTAGGAATTTCACTTACATCTTACCTTGAACTAAATTAACTTGAGCATGTTGGACAATCATAGAATTACTCAACAAGCTAAACTTGCCAATAAGGAAAGATCCATGCAAGGGAAGCAACACTTATTAAAAAAGGAACATTGTGAATTTGTGATGAGATAGAGAGTCTTATAAAATAAATAGTTGGAAAGAGGAGGATGACAAGGGGAAATGAGATACTCTTGTTCTACTTAGTAATCAACGATTAGACTAAATGGCTGTCATCGGTATTTCATTAGATATGCTCTATGGAAAAAAGTGTTTGAAAGGTAGGGACCCGAGAATTCGGCTAGCCATGGAAAGTGGAAGACAAAGATTGTTTAGAGCATATGACATGATTGAAATACCCATTAATAAGGTTTATAATGGTTACTAGGAGAGCAAGATCGTTAACTGATGCCATGAAAAAAGTGGTGAAAGTTCTTGACAAAAGTCAAAATAGTCATGTCTATCTGGTTGTTCAAACAATTCTCTTTTCCACTATTTTTTTATGAGAAAGTTATCTTTATTTCAAAGCATATCCAAAGTTTAAATTAAAAGCTGGTAAAAAGCCATGCAGAGCTAGTGCAAATAGCGAAGTGTATTATAAATTTGAGACTTGTTCAATTGTCCAACATGTAATGGTTAGTTTTTGTTCAAAAGTAAGGGGTAAATGATAATGTATATCTAAGTAGCCCACATGTGCATGGTAGTTAGTTCATATTTCTTTTAAACAAGTGAATATGCATATGTTTATGATGCCATGATCGTATTTTCCTGTCAACCATAAGCTCATTGATGCATGATCATGATATATTCGCTTATTTGCTCGAGGACTAGCAAAGGTTTAAGCTTGGGAGAGTTGATACATGCATTTTGAATCATCATTTTAGGACCTTTATGCACTGTTTAGAATAATATTTACCTTGATCCATCATTATTTATGCATATTTAGATGATTTACAGGACTTTCCTACAAAGTTCCTTTTGTTGGTATTTAATTTCTGGGAGGCAGAAGACCTCCTTTTTCATGTTTTATTGTTTCAAGGACCTTCTGGACGTCAATAAATGGAAGGAAAAATACCTGATTAGTATTTCACCTGGAGAATCAACCTAGGCCAAAGAATGAAGCGAGGGGAGCCACGAGGCCCAAAAGAGCACAGGGGGCATGCCCACCCCCTAGGCGCACCACCCATGCTTGTTTGGCCCATGAGCATCGTTGTTGGGGAGGTGACCCCGAATAGGGTAAGGACGGGGGAAAGACGAAAGGAGATTCCCCGTCCAGTTTCCGAGTTACACTCTAAATCGGCCGAATCCTGTAAAGGTCGGCCGAGGTGTGAATGAGTAGGACCCATATGATAATAGCAAGGCATTACCCGGCCGGGATACTGCGTAAGTCGGCCGGGTCAGCCCGAATAATCTTAATGCAGGTGAAGGCCAAGCCGAGTTATGCGAGACAGGGCCGAATGATATGAAGCTTGCAGAAGAAGGAGATGCCAATAGTCAAACTCTAGTCGCAGGCTAGGGAGAATCCGAGAAGAGCCAAGCAAAAAGGACAAGGCGCAGAGCGACAAAGGGGCAGAAGGAGGTCACGGAGGTGACAGTCCTGAAGCTCGAGGCATGCAGGTGGGGTCCTCTGGAACCTTGCCGTTGTTAGAGTGGCGACATGGAAAGGAGGCCGCCGAGTTATTATATTGGGACAAGCATATTCCTCGAATATGCTTGCCACGTCAGCCCTAGAGGAGCCCTAGGTTCTCCTTTATAAGGAGAGGCTTGGACTCTGAGAAGGGAATCGACTCATTTAGTACCGTTAGGCTGGTAAAGTTCTCCCTCTCTACTTGAACACAGCTCAAGGAGCACTTGTAGCCCAAGGAAGGAGAAATAAAGATCTTTACCTTAGTCTTTTGTGTGTAGAATCAACTACATCTTCCCTCCCCAGATCCCTCTAGCATCCATTGGCCCCATACTTTAGCCTACCCATGGCATCTGCCATGCCACCACCACGACAATCGTCTCGGCTCCTCCTTTTTCTAGATGCCTCCATATCGCCAAAAAACCTGCGCCATATTTGTAACATCCCAAAAATACTAAACTTGGATCATCAAACTCTAATCACCAAAATTAGGGTTACCAAAAACTTTTCCAACTAAAAATATGAATGCATTCATTATGTGTATTAAAATTTGGATTCTTTTGAATTGCCATGATTCTGTGTTTCTTTGCTTGTAAAATGATTCTTAGGTGAAATAAACATCATTTAAACAATCCCCAAACTTTTCCCAAAGACAAACAAATAAATTAAGTGAATGGTCACTTTGGCCAAATTAACTACCATGCCTACTTTGGATATCTCTAATTTTCAAAACTCAACAGAAACATGTATGGATCTTTGCACCCCTTGTTAGTACTCATAATAAGGTACCAGTGCCCACTTTGTGATCATCCAAAAACATTTAAATTCTTAGTTTAAAAGACATTTTAAAATTGAATCAGTTTCATATGGGAAGATCCCACTATTTCAAAAACCACTCAAACAAGCTCAATTTTAAAAACCCAAGCATCCACAGAACCCTCAACACATGCTTAGCACACCCACCAAAAATCTTTTCAAAATTCAAAACTCAAGTCCATGCGGCCATTTCATCGAACAGGTTGCAGATTCAAATCAACAAAATCAAAAACACTATGTTGGGCAGTGTTTTGGCCAACCTTGTTCCCTCTCTGGATACAACTAGCCTTAGTAGATCATCTAGCACCCTTAACTAACCTCTAGCACCACTGTAAGCTATCCATTGTCATCAATTGTGAGAAGGCCGAGCATCACCATGTCACCCCAGTGTGGACAGCAAGCTAGGAGAAGAACTAGCCGTGCCAACCTTGTCTAGCATGCAGCCCATGCCTCACCGCCCCCTCTCGACCAGCCCTAGCTCAAAGACAGCGACCAGAACCGCCAGCATGCCGACGCGCACCACAGAGCACGTGCCGTTCCCACGCAACCCGACCACCTCGAGCCCTCGCTGCCCGCCAGCATGCACCCCACCGTCCCAGGAGACCACCAGACATGTTCGTTTCACCGCCCGTACCCCGTAGCCACCGCTCGCCGCCTCTTCCTCGCAGAGCATCGCACGTTCCCGACCAATTGCCATCGCCCCTACACGCGCATTTAAGCTCTAGAGCATCGCCAGGAGACCGCCCGTCGATCGCCAACCTCGGCCATGCCGCTAGCCGCCCGTAGCCGTGTTGCCACCATCGCCTGCCCATCCCTCTCGGTCTCGCCGTCGAGCCTATAAAAGGAGACGACCCCCGCTCGATTTCTTCACACCATTTCACTCCCCTCACCTCACTAATCCTTCCACCCCATAGCCGGAGCACGAGGAGCAGAAGCTCGCCAGAATTGCGCCGGAGCAGGCCGCCTCTGGAGAAGAAGGGAGCTGTTGATTTCGACCACCCCCAGAGCTGCCGCGACCATCCATGAGTTCGCCGTCGTCGACTTTGTCGTTTGCTCGCCTCGCCGTCGCCACTAGAGCCCCGGTATGCCCCTATGCACCCCTACCGAGCCGCTAGGGTTTGAGCTCGCCGGTGACATGTTCATCATCGACGACGACCCTTAGCCGTTGATCTCACTTCTAATCCAACAAACCAAATCGCCCCATACCTCTTCGCGTGTTATGAGCCACTGACCAGTAGACCCCCCTGTCAGTTGATCCCCGTGCTGCGGAGTGACACTGGGCCGGCCCATTAACCTTTCCCGCGCATCCCAAGCGTTTGAATTTAGATTTTTCTATTTTAATTCAAACTCAGTTCTATACCTAGTTTCAAAAATCAACCCAGCTCGATTCAGTGAACCAAATTGCATGAAACCAATTTTTTTAGAAAGGTACTGAAATGCTTAATCCAAGCCCATTGGGTTCAAATCATTTGGATCTGTAGATCAACCTTGGTAAAAATAACAAGGCAGAAGCTTTTCTGCATTCAAACATTTTTCAAATTTCAACCATAATAGCTTTTGAGTTGATTCCAACTCTCAAAAATCACATTTGATCATACCTTTCAGAATATATAAAAATGTTTGGGTTTACCTATAGAAATAATGTTCAAATAATAAAAGAATGCCACATATGCATTTCTAGTCACTTTAATTATTTGAAATAAAAAGGTTAAACCTTATTAAATTGTGACACCACTTTAAATCACATTCCCATGTACTAAAATATGTGGTGATGACATGTGTCAACATGATCCCATGTTTGGTTTGGAGAATATTAAACCTTAAGTAGTTTTTCAATGAGTAGAAATTACTTTTCTAAAAATAAAATAAATAAGACCAAAGCTTTAATCTTGTAATGTTAGTGATGATACTAGATCATCTATAGAGCACCTTTGTGTGATGATTGAAAATAGTTAAGTATAGTTTGGTGATTGTGTACCTCGTACTTATTTATAGACGCTAGTACCAACCAAGGATACGAGGAGGAAGGAGGATACTACGAAGAAGAAGCCGAGGAGAACTTCAACCACTGCTCTGCTCAAGGCAAGCTATTAACCATGCAAGTTAACACTTGCAACTATGAAAGTTAGATAACATATGCAATGCACTAAGCATGCTTGGTTAGACACATTTGATGATACCCAATCCTAGTTTTACTTGCAAGCTTTCAACTTTATTTCTTCATCAAAGCTATTACTTAGAGTTTACTTAAGTAAATTGTAGATACTAGAAAGATAATTGAAGGTTGCATAAAGAGCATTAAATTTGGCCTAAGCTAGATAATCTTGATTTCATCCTAAGGCATGAGATTGAACTTAGTTACACCCCATTTGTTTACCACCCCTCATTAGTACTTACCCCCATTTGTAGATGCTAGTGCTAAGCATAAAACTTGATCAACTTTAGATGGGAATACTTGGTAAAAATGGTTGTGAAAACCTTAGAATGATGAGTCATTCTACTAAGATGTTTTGACATGTGTCCCCGAACACCAGATGATTTTGATGAAGAAAATGTTGAGTCATGAGCCTTAGCCCTTTATAAAACTGATGGTGGTCTAGATACGATACCATTCCAATTTTACCTTACAACCATAATACCCGAAAATTGGGTAGGGCTTGACTGGAAACTTATATACCTTAGTATGGGTTCCCTCACGGCCAAGGTATGAGCTGAGGCTACCTTGTGAAGATTGTCCACCTGTGCAGTACCCAAGATGACAGTTGGTCATGGTTGGGAGGCCAAACTCACAGGAGAGGTGCCTATACTAGGGCGTGGAATGGAAAGGTTATGATTGATTATCTGCATATTGAGTATGGTGAATTCAGGAATTGCTCCTGACGGATGTATCGAATGTTGTGGTGAAAGTGTACAATCTCTGCAGAGTGTCAAACTATTCGAATAGCCGCGTCCGCGGTTATGGACAGTTGGAGTGGCCATACTGTTCCCCCGTCAGATGTTTTTAAAATGACTTGTGAAATGGATTGAGAATTTGACTTGACCACAATAGAGTTGTGTTATGAAATTCAAGTTCCCACTTAGGTGTTATAAAACTTCAACTAGCACTCTTTGCTTCTGAACTTAGTAGAGGTAAATCTGGCTTTTTGCAAAACAACCCTAGAGCTTAGTGTCCTACTACAAAAACCCTAATAACTTGTTAGTATTAGTTTGCGAGTACTTAAAGAGTACTCATGGCTTTGTCCCTGGCTATTCCCGTGGCTAGACTATGAAGAGGAGTACCAGGACGAAGGACCCTAGGAAGGTTACGACAACTAGGATCATCTCCCATTGTCAGCATTGCCTGTGACCCCGAAGATGGAGCTTCGCCTATGCTACCTTTATTATTACGTATTTCCACCGCTTGAGTTGTATTAAGAACTGGATCATGAGATCCTTATTTGTGTAAAACCTTATGTATGGTTTGTAATGGATGATGTACTGTGGTATCCAAATCTATTATATCTCGCAAAAATGGTAATCCTGGGTTTGCGATGTATGGAATAATAGGAATCTGGGATTAAAAATCCGGGTGTTGACAATATTTTTCCCACAATTTACAACGGCAGTGGCGGAGGCGAAATACCTCTCCTACTCTGGGAGGGGGAAGATCCTACTGCACCGGAGGCTCCGGTGAGGGGAAAATCGATGCCATCGTCATCACCACTCCTCCTATGCGTAGGGGGAGGCCTTTCCAGCAACATCTGCATCAACATATCCACTATCACCATCATCACCACCATAACCATCTCCAAGATCCATCTTGTTCCCCTCATAGTTTGTGATTGATTAAACCCCGATATTTTTTAAGGGCTATTTACAAGTCTGTGATTGGCATATTGTATTTATTTGGTGTAGAGATTATATTTTCATATTGTGTTGTATTCTGTATGCTACTAATCCATATCATGTTTGACACTTGTGAGTAGATCCCCATGTTCTTGAGGGCATAGGATGAATTGGCTATGATTTCCATATAATATGCAATGAGTATGTGTTCTAGTTTTTATCTTTTATATTGTTCTATGATGGTTTTATGCGAACATCGACTGCATATTACTTCACCTATACGATCTCATGGGAGAATACTTTGATGCAATGATAGGTGTTGGAAGGGCCGGAATTGACAGAAACCATTTTACAATACTTTGAGTTGCATTGAAGGGATTATATGTCGGCGACCAATAAATATATTGCTATGGTGGGACATTTATGTATTAATGATTTCTAGATGTTCATGTAAATGGCTCTAGGACCAATCATAAGTGGTGTATTTAGTTCATACTTATGGCTGACCTAATTTAGGCTATGCCCTAAGGGAATGAAACTTGACAACATATTCACCATATTGTGTAGAAATCTTTACGTTAAGTAAATCCATGTCACCCTTGAGAACGCTTTTCACATATAAGTGCACACACACTTGGGGAAAGCTTGGGGAAAGCTCCACAAGTAAGCCACAAACCTGCAATACAACTAAACCGTCTAGGGTTCCAAGAACCCAAGAGTAAAAATCTTCTCACCTTTCACCCAATCGAATCCTCACCATGAATTCAAACCGATACACCAAATGCAATGGCAAGAACACAAGAAGTGCTCAAGTCATTCACTCCCAAATTCCACCAAAGCTCCAAAATATTATGGAGGAATAAGAGAGGAAGAACAATGGAGGAAATCCACAAAAGACTCCAATATCTAGATCCCAAGATGTTCCCCTCACTTAGAGAAGAGATTGATTGGTGGGGTTGTAGATCTAGATCTCTTCTTTCAAATGCCTCAATAATATGCAAGAATCATAGGAGGGATTGAGGGATAGCAAGCTCAAGAAGGTCAACAATTGTGGGGAAAACTTGCAAGAATGGGTAGGTAACCATTGGAGAAGAAGGGTCCCTTATATAGGTCCTCCAAAAGCCAACCGTTACAGCTCTGGAGTGCACGGGCCGGACATTTTGGCAAGTTTCCAGATGGTTTCCGATTTGGAAATCTGAATGGAAACCACGCGACTGAAATCGGAGATTTCTGCGTGACACCGGAGTGTCCGGCATTTTCACTCTGGACATTCCTCCCAAGGCAAAACTGAAAGAAACAACAAAACAGAAATGAACATAACTTCTGCATCTGGACTCTGATTTTGATGATCTTGGGATCGTTTCGAAGATAGTAAAGAGATATAAAAGATCATGCAGAGGACCATCATAGTACAACAAGGGAGGATAGAACAAAATGATGAAAGGTTTAACCTATCTAGAAAAGACAAACCGGTAAAACCTCCAATATCAAAAACACAATAGAGAATGTATATGAAATCTATTTTTGATGAACTTGAGCTTGTTGTGTAGATTGACACAACATCTAAATCCTCTCATATATAATAACCCAATAAGAACCAAGAAATATTATGCAAAGTACACAAATGTTTGAGCTCTTACTGAGGGATAAGATCAAGTTACTCACTCGAGAGCCTTTCTTGATAGTACAGTTATCTATCCTATAAATCGGTCTCCAAAACTAACACCACAAGACTAGTAAGAAAGAAACCCTATCAATATCATACCTTTTCCTTGTGCACATTCCACATGATCTTGATGATGAAAAACTTCTACACCTCAAGATGGAGCACCTTTCTTGATTGCGCTAACTTGGTAAAGACTTGGAATTTTATCCCCCATACTCCACTATAGAAGAGCCTCTCTTTTAGGCATATCCTCACATATCCATGATCACCATAAGGATGGAATGCTTTAAGCATAAGATCTCTTCGAGATGGCACATCTTGAACTCGTACTTCATTTATTCTTTATGTATTATGTTGGTGTCTTGAAGGTACACATGAGATATCACACCATCTTGTTATTCAATACACACTTACCATAGGCTCAACTTCTACTTGACCAATATTCGTATCATTCCTTGAAACCTTGATTAACACTTGATATTCTTCACTTTCTTCTTCTTCCAACCTTAAATCCAACATATGGTTCAAGCATTGCCTAAGGACAAATCCTACAAGTAAAAATCAATGAAAACATAAGTCCATAAACATTTCCATTAATTACCAAAAACACACATGGGGCACACATGTTCTTTCAATCTCCCCCATTTTGGTAATTGATGACAATCCTTTGAGAGGATTTATATAATAAATTTAACAAAGAAAAAAGGTTGCGCCATCAAATACTACACAAGTATGTGATGACTGCAAGTGCACAAATTGGTTGTAGCTAGTTTCGAAATAAAGATATCGATCCCACGCAAAGCAGGAGTTTGAAGTCTAAGAATTCTTGAAATAAATACTGGAAATATAAATGCTAAATAAAGTTCTAAGTAACTAGATAAAATGCGAGTATTGCGTAAAAAAGTGTTTTGGGGTTTTTGGTATAAGAGAACAATGCGTAAAGTAAACAAAACTGAATACAGAAAATAAGTATCGTGTATGTAAAATAGATTTAAAACTTCACTGGGAAAAAGCATTCTCAGGGATTAGCGGATACGCCACTAGCATTATAAAAGTCTAAGGTAAAGATTAATATCATGAACATTCTCAACTATATATGTGTGGGAGGAACTCCGTATTTGGACAATTAGGAAGCAACCACTGCTCACATCATCCTCATAACCACATCAGACAACAATCAACATCAATTGAATTATTGTGCTATTAAGGGACATAATCCCGGAGGACGTATCCCATGGCATGGACAGTGTTTTGTGAGTTTCCTCAATTCCCAAGTTGATATGTAAGGGGTGCCAACAGTTTTATAGTTACTGTAAGTGCTAACACACCTCAATCTAGCAACAAGTAGTTCCCTCTATCAAGTCCCCATGAGAGGCAAATATTGAGAGGTCGACTTCTCCCAACATCAAGATGAAGACAATCTAACACATGGTCACAGCGATGAATATGATAATAAACTTTATCTTATTTCAATCTCATGTTATGGTTTCTCCATCTCCCCAAGAACTAATGATCTACCCAGACATGGAGGCAATCAACATCATGTCAAAAGTAATGGAATCAATCATAGATGAATAGTACTTGCATAAATCCACAACGAGTACGGAAGTTACAACAAGATCTAGACAAGATGTAGATGGGATGGATGGAAATGGTGGTGATGTAGCGGTTGATGATGAAGATCGATGCCTTAGCTTTCTAGATATGCGCAGGGCAAAGATGGATCCCCGGTGGATGAGTTCCCTCTCAGATGCCTTCTGGAGGTGAGGTTTCTGTGATTTTGGGTGTTCTGTATGTCGTATCTCCGATCCAGTTGCACGGGGTTAAACTATTTGAGGAGGCGGTGTCAGAGCCAACTATATGGCGCGAACTATACGGCCAGAATATTTCTTCCTGCCATATAGTTGGTCGTAAAACCTTCTGTATACTCCAATTGCTTTGGGTTTTATTCTAGTGTTATTAATATTTCCCAAAGAAGCAATTTACGTTGTTTTTGTCTCCTTTTCACTCCAATATAACTGGTCCAAGAATTTGTGTCCATCGTATCCATCATCTGATACGATCCTGGTGAAAATAAACATAAAAGGTGCGTGCGAACACCGTAAAATACCAAGATCCTACCAGTACAATGCAGAATAATAATATTAAACATGATGCAATTATGAACTCATCAACTTCCCCAAGCTTAGACTCTTGCTCGTCCCGAGAAAGTTTAGCTTAATGGATGTGATCCTCATATTCATGAAGATGAGTCGATAAATAAATGAGGCAGTTGCAGCATGTGTCTATCATAAAGGATACATATAGATAAGTTCATGAATAGTACCTTACTCGAACCATCCGAATAATATTAGCAGGCTTCCACACCTTAGCAATTAACAGTTCACAAAATACTATTCTCAGTATGATGTAAAAATATTCGGTTCAACCAAATGAGTTAGTGAGGTAGTCCCAAGTGTTTTTAGGATTAACATTTTCACTTGGGATTCAAAATCTCAAACGTCTATTTGTCTTACTACAATATAGTGCTATATGCCTATTTGCTCTTTGCACATTCGCTCTTTTTCTTCATATTTCTTTTTCTTCTTTCTCTATATATATTCATGCTCACACTTTTGTTTAAGTGTTGTGCAAAGGAGCTATCCATATATTCCACTTCTTGTAGGAATTCAAAGTTTAATGATCTCAATTACCAAATTCCAAAGATATATGACGCATCTTTATAACTTGAGTATTCTACCTCAACTTGTTCTCACTCTATTTGATAGCACTTATAATTTCTCTTTTGTTCAAGGTAATCTATCTTTTTTGTAAATTAAACCATTGACCTACAACATATTGATAAAATTATCTTTATATGTTCCATTAATACCAATGGTGTGGAAGACTACTATTGCTATCATGATGTGCACGTAAAATTATACTCAAGCCATTCATATATCCAATAAGACAAACTCAAATTCAACAATGCTCCATATATTATAATAGACTCAGAATTTCATAAGAGGGATCAACTATTCCTCAAGGGAATTCTAATGATGCAAACTTTATTTATGACCTCAAACTAATGCAAAAATAGAATAGTATTAAAAACTTATAAGATAGATTAAAAGGTCTTAAAGATCTCCCCAAGCTTGGAATCAAGCCAGGCAGGATCAAATATTCCCTCGCAATTATTTGATACTGTGTTTTATTACAGGTAACTGTGGTGCCATGACATGTAGAACCGTGGTGCGTAGAGTCTTGTTGGTATCCTCCAGAGCAGTGATGCGGCTGTAACACCTACGCAAATCAGATTGCAAAGTGTCCACCCTATCTGCGAGTTTAGTAACCATCGGGATAAGATCATCCCTCTTCTCTATCTACTTGAGGCGGTGATAGACTTCAACGTGATGCAGTAGCTCCTTCTTCTAATATATCTCTTGTGCTTGCAGGTGATCCTTTGTCCTGGGGACAACTTCTTCTTCCTCATCCATTACTGATGGATCGGGGATGTAGAAACTGCTCCTCCACTCCTCTTGAGGCTTCACCCTCATACGAGCACTGGTGGTAGGCCTCGAGCGGGGAAATGCCGGTTCCTTGCTAGCACCTGCACTAATGTTAGGTATTTCCTTACACTTGTGCGGCCTCGGGTCCGTGGTGATGAACTTGACCATCTCCACACTCCCTTTTCCGTGCGTCTTGTGGCCTTGTCTCTCTTCTTGAGTTCTTTTCATTGCCACCCAGTCGATCTCCAGGGGATCATAGATGTCGCGGCAGATAGCCGACATATTGAGCAACAAAGATACAAGCGGCCGAATAGAAAAATGGGCAATTGAATTGTCACCTTATGCTCCGCAATTCGATAGGCGATATGCAATCAAATATCAGGCAGTGGCCAACTTCTTCGTGGATTGGGCCGAGGTACAATATGAGCCACCACTACCAGATCCGAATTATTGGACAATGCATTTTGACGGCTCCAAGCTGAGGAACGGCTTGTGGGCAGGGATAGTGTTAACCTCGCCAAAAAGAGATCAGCTAAAATATGTGCTGCAAATATATTTTGCCGCGTCAAACAATGTAGCCGAGTATGAAGCACTCGTCCATGGGTTAAAGGTGGCAAAAGAGATTGGCATACGTCAGATTCTATGTTACGGGGATTCAGATCTCGTAGTACAGCAAGTATCAGGCAACTAGGATGCGCTAGATGCGAATATGGCCCTATATAGATTCCATGTGCAAAAAATCAGCGGATACTTTGATGGATGTGAGTTCCATCATATACCTCGTGCAGAAAATGACGTTGCTGACACGCTGTCAAAACTCGGATCAGCTAGGCAATCCATTCCCCCGGGTATAGCCCTAGAGCACCTGAGAAAACCATCAATAACACCATTGCCAGAGTCCGAGTCCATTTATATCTCGGCAGAATCAAAAGAAGATGGTATGCCAATGGAAATCGACAAAAGATGTGACCCAGAATTCCCGAAAATAAGCCCGGCAATCGCACAAATGGATATGGAAAAATCCGAGGCCGTTATGTCAGCGGAAAACATGGAAAAGATAGTGAAATTATCCTAGAGAAAATCATGCCAGCATGGGCGCAAACCACATTTTCCTTCCTTAAGGATGCAATTTTGCCGAGTAATGAGGTACTGGCTAGGCAGACGATGAGAAGAGAAAAAGCTTATACAATCGTAAACAATGAGTTGTATAAAAGGAGCGTCACAAGCGTGCTGCAAAGATGTGTTGACTCAGCGGAGGGCCAGGAAATCCTCCTAGATATACATCAAGGAGAATGCGGGCATCATGACTCGTCCAGAGCTCTAGTGGCCAAAGCATTCAGGCATGGATTTTATTGGCCAACGGCGTTGAAAGAGGCCAAAGGGTTGGTAGAAAAATGTAATGGTTGCCAGAGATATGCCAGCAAGATACATATTCCATCGTCCGAATTAAAGACAATACCGATTACTTGGCCATTTTCTGTATGGTGCTTGGATATGGTGGGACCATTCAAGCCGGCCCGGGGCGAGATGACCCACATTTTAGTCATGGTGGATAAATTCACAAAGTGGATTGAAGTAAAACCGATAAAAAAGTGTGATGGACCAACAACTGTAAAATTCCTCAAAGATATTATCTTGAGATATGGTTATCCACATAGCGTTATTACAGACAATGGCACAAACTTCACTGAAGGGGCTTTTACTAGATTCTGCCAAGAAAAGCACATAAGATTAGATGTCACCTCGGTGGCTCACCCAGCATCCAATGGGCAAGAGGAAAGATTTAATGGACTAGTGTTGTCCGGAATAAAACCCCGGCTCGTCGAACCTCGGCAGGGTGCTGGATCGAGGAACTACCAGCAGTACTATGGAGCCTCAGAACTACCCCAAACAGGTCAACATGGTATACGCCGTTTTTTCTTGTATATGGAGCAGAAGTCGTGCTTCCAGCCGACATAATACATGATTCGCCGAGAGTAACCCAGTATACAACCGCTGAGGTAAATGAGATAGCTCGGCAAGATGATGTCGATTTGCTAGAAGAAGCCAGGGAGTTGGCACTATCAAGGTCAGCTATTTATCAGCAAGACTTACGATGATATCACAGCAAGAAAGTCAATCCAAGAGTGTTTAAAGAAGGAGATTTGGTTCTTCGGCTAGTGCAACGCACAGCCGGCATGCACAAACTATCACCCCCATGGGAGGGACTATTCATCGTGAGCAAAGCATTGCACAATGATGCGTATTACCTAATCGATGCTCAGTCACCATAAAATAACAAGGAAAACAAAGCCGGCGAAGAATCTAAAAGACCATGGAACATAGCTTTACTTCGTCCATTTTAATCGTAGGAGCCATCTATGATACGTTGTAATGTGACGCTTCAAGTCGAAGTATCGACTATGTATTAAACCTCGGCACCTTGAGCAGTGACTCGGGGACTGCCCTATGTTATTTCTCATTTTGAACTATGTATTAGACCTCGGCACCTTGAGCAGTGACTCGGGGACTGCCCTATGGTATTTCTCATTTTGAGTTAGGTATTCAACCTCGGCACCTTGAGCAGTGACTCGGGGACTGCCTTATGTATTTCCACATTTTTGAGTTATGTGTTAAACTTCGGCACCTTGAGCAGTGACTTGGGGACTGCCACACGTTATTTCCTATTCCTGAATGATGTGTTAAATTTTAGGACCTTGAGCAGGGAACTCGGGGAATATGCCGTATTATCCCTTATCTCGGATTGTGCATTAAAAGCTCGATTCATAGAGCACTGACTAGGGAATTGCCCCATAATTGTCTCCTATTCCAAAAATGGGTATTAAACTTCGTTACACTGAAGTATAGGTCAGAGACTACCTTGAACAATATTGTTTCACTTTCCCCAGATATGGGCTTCGGGCTTTATAGCTCGGATAGATATCAAGAATACAATGGTTAAGCCATCGAATTTATAAAGGCCAGGCAATATTAACGCCGAACTAAGGTCAGTCAAATGAAAACACACGATCCGAACTTATGAGATTGAAGACCAACAAAGCAAAGATTTAAAGCAACAAGATCTGTTTAGACAAACTAATAATGATCATCATAATCCGTGCCTCAGCGGCAAAAGGCAAAAAGGGTTCGTACCATACAGAAAGTCGGACTATTGTTTCACATACATCATACGCCCGGCATACCGGGGATAAGAAATAACTTAAGGCGCAACGGCTTGGTCAGGCACTGGGCGCTCCGAGGTAGACGGCACCTTGGCCCAAGTTACTTCGCCCTCCACAGAAGCAATAGTGACTTCAGGGGAAGTCCTGGGTTGCTGAGAAGTATTAGCTTGAGATTGAGAATGCCCAGTCCCTTTGGAAGATGATCGCGCGTCGCCATCCCCATCCGAGCTTGCGCTGGAATCACCAGAAGTGTCCGAGTCGCCCTCACCCTCGTCCTGATCAGCCGAATTATTATTAGAGGCATCTTGAACTTCGACGTCATCCGCTGGGTTGGGAAGAAAACTCGGCCCTTCAATCCAGTTATGCACATCAGCGTACTCAACAAGCTGGAAGGCACGAGCTTGACGGCGAGCGACGAATTCTGGATCCTCAACCCAACGGGATCCAGTGCGCAAGTTTATCAAGGTATCGAGCGAAATGTCCGCGTACCAAGACATAATGACTGTGAGCGCCATATCAGCACCAACCCGTCCAGCGGATTCCCTCCAAAGATTTAACTGGTTCTGGGATGCCATTAATCTTTCCACCAGTATCTTGACCTCGTCAATATCAGGAGTTCCAGAAGTATTCGGCCAGAGAACATGGTAGGCCCGAATGGCTGCTTGCACCAAATCCCTGCCCATAATCTTCATCAGACCAATGGCAGCGCCAACGGCAACTAAGAAATCTTCCATTGAATATTCTTGGCTCGCATCTGTGGGGACACCTCGGCGCTGGCGAGCAGTAATGACCGATCTAGAGCTCACGGGCCTAGCTTCCGGAAAATGGTCTACGCAAAACAAAAGTATATCAGTTAAAAGTAAGAGAGGATAAGATAACTCGGCCACGATCAGAAACTTACGATGAATATAACTCAGCATTTTCTGAAGATCTTGAGCCCAATCAACCTTGGTCTTCTCAAAGCGAGTGATTTCCTCGCTCATCATCCGAGTCTTAAGTTCAGCAGCCTCGAGGAGTTCTTTATCCTTCTGCAATTGCAGACTTAGCCGGTTCTTTTCTTCGGAGAACTCCTGATCAACTTTCTCTAACTCAGATTTCTGAGAAATCTTGAGGGACTCCACCTCGGCGCGCAAGCGAATTATCTCATCATATTTCTCTTTTAGCTGCGCCGAATGAGTGGCGGCTTGCTCTAAAAAATACAGCATCGTATCAGGCATGGGTATGCATTCTTGATGTGACGCTGCAAGAGTTTGTAACTCGGCTATACCAAAGCCAGAAGGTTATAAGAAACCCAGGGTAAATCTCGAACGGGAATCGGTAAAGAGAAAGGATAACTAACCTTCCAGGGCCTTGACTTTCTTCTCAAGACAGATATTAAGATTGTTGATATTACCTGTTTACCAACAAAAATGGGTTAGCACCTCAAGTAGAAAATACAAAAAACTTAAGGGACAGTACAAAGATTTGTTAAATTACCAGCTTTCTTCACCACGGGAAGAATTTTCTCATACTTCTCTTGCAATTTCTTGTGCGCAAAGAGCAGCCTTTGGAATTCGGCTGTCCGACGATCGTGAGCAACCTGGGTGCCAAAATGACTTACACAGTCAAATATTCACAGCTAAGACAAATCCGAATCAAGCGAAGCTTGACTCAGATCTAAGTGGCCATATATTCAAAGCTAGGACAAATCTGAATCAAGCAAAGCTTAACTCGGATCTAAGTGGCCATATATTCAAAGTTAAGACAAATCCGAATCAAGAAAAGCTTAACTCGGATCTAGGGGACTGGATATTCGAACACTAAGACAGATATGAATCAAGCAAAGCCTAATAAAGCCTCCAAACGAATAAAAAGTTATTCGGTTGCAAGGTTCGGGGACTAGGGTATATATACTATCATTTGAATAAATAACTAGATATCAACGAAAGCAATTACCTCGTTCATCTTGTCACTGTCAAGCACGATCTTGGAAGCCATATGCAAGCGACTGCTGATGTCGGAGAGTTGAAATGGCTGATTGCTCGGATTGCCCTCAAGTTGATCAGCAGCGTTCCAATTATTGGCATACTCAACCAAGGATCCGAGGCTGTTCCCACTCTCAGTACGAGTCAGGACTTTACCTCGGACACGTTGTGTAACCACCGCCGCCGCAGGACTCTTGTGGAGAGTAAGCTGAGTATTAGCGGCCGGGGTGACAACGGTCTTAGCAGAGGAAACCCCCTTGCAGAGCGCATCAGCAATGGTGGGTTGAGAAGAGCTGGCAAGTCCTTTCTGAGATGATGGAGGTTTGGTGACAACGACCTTCTTAGCCTTAGATGAGGTGTCGGCAGGAGCTGTTACCTCGACACTAGGGGTGGCGTCCTTGGAAACAGGAGGAACTATGGTTTCCGAGGGCGCCGACATGGTGATATCCTCGGCTGGAGTCGGAGTTGCGGTTGGAATTGTGGGGGTCAAAGGAATCTCGGGGGAAACTCCGGGGTTCACACCGGAGGTAACAGGCTCGGTAGGAGGATCTGCTGGCCGAGTTATGTCGGCATCAGCAATGGAAACCACGGGCGCATCTTGCCGAGGTAATGTCTGAGTCGGAGCGGGAGGAGAGTCAACGCGAGAAGGACTAGGAATTCTAATATCTTCAGGAGGCGGAGGAGAAGGCAGCCGAGTTGTATGACTCGTCATACTCGGACCACTGGGCTCAACAGAAGAGGAGCGCTGCGAAAACACAAAAAGTCGAATCAAAAGATAGAAAAAGAGAAACAAGAAATACAAATGAAAATGAACTCACCCAGTAACTCCGGGCATAGTTTTACGCTTCAGAAGGTGCTGGGCTGACTTGTTTGTTCGCTTCTTGGGAGCGGCTTTCGAGACACCTGCTGGAGCAGTATGCTTCCTCGAGCTAGCAGGAGGTTGGGAGGCGAGAGACTCAGCTTCGTGCACCTGAACGGCCTGATTAGCTGAGGACGTAGAAGCCGGAAATGCGTAAGAGATAGGCATTGCGGCGACTACCTCAAGAATTTGGACGTCGTCCAAATCACCTTCCTCCCCGTGAGCCGAGGTCTTGCCACGGGCGCGAGCCGGAGCGATGTCTGACTTGGGGACAAACTCCTCCGAGTCAGGCTCTCCACTGTCTGGGGTATTCCGATCTGCGGTCCACGGGAGGGCCAGAACCTCGGCGTCCTCGATCTTCTGCTCAGCAAATTTCTGCGAGAAAAGAGACAGAGAAGTTAGCAAAAGGAATCACAAACGCAATTAAGAGGCAAAACACAAATGCATGAACTTACCTCGGGAGGGGGATTCCCGCGGGTGAACGACTTCAGTCCCCAGGTCCAGTCCTCCGGCATATCTGTCTTGAATATAGCTCGGTCATGCTTGAAAATAAGATAATTATCGAGCTCGATTGTTGAGACTCGGTTGGGATCGAGGGGACCGCTCATGTAGCAGAGTTTGTGCGTGCGATGCTGAAAAGGGCATATTCGACTGCTGACGAAGGTGGTCATCAGATCCTCGTCGTGTAGCCCGGTGCGGATCAACTCCTTCAGCCGAATCTCAAAGGCCTCAGCCAGAGCATGGCTCTTCCTGGGGTTGTAGGTCCAATTCCTCTTGGAAGGGGGGCAATGGAGAAAGAAGGGAGCTGAATCTTGTCTTCCTTTCCAATATTCTTGACATAGAAAAACAATCTATGCCACTTCTTGCAAGATTCGAGACCAGCAACACGAGGAAACTCGGATTTTCTCCGAGGAGTGATGGACACAGCCCCACACTGAGTAAGCAACTTCTCAGAGGGGTGAAGGGATTTGTCTGGAACGACGTTAGATCAGATCTGGAAGAATTTTGACCATACGTGCATAGACGGACAGAGGCCGAAATATCCTTCCGAGGCCGAGATAAAAGTAGATAAGGAGGTGATGGCATTAGCTGGAAGACCGAAGTAATCAAGAAATTCCCTAGCAAAATCGCTAAGGGGAAGACCGAACCCCCGGGCAAAGTGAGACATAAAGACGACATATTCGCCGTCGTTGAGTACGGGGGAGGATTCGCTGCCGGGTAAGCAACAGCCTACCTCGGCAGGAATCCAACGAGTCCTAATTATCCACTCGATTTCACGACGAGTGACCGAGGAACCCTGCCAGGAGCCCCGCTCTGGACCTGACGCTACATTGTCGTCCTCGACTAGCGCACCGCTAATGGAACTCGACATAGGGTCGCTGGAGGAATCCACAGAAGAGGAACTAACGATGGAGCAAGGCTTAGAGGTGCAGGGCCCTGTCGTGGCTCTAAGCGAGGACAGCGGCGGAGTGGAAAAGAACCGCCACGAGAAGTCTAGAAAGCGGCAGATGCGTCTAGACTAGGCAATGGGACCACAGAAAAACTCACCGGCGATGGCGCCGGAGCAAATGCAGGGGGACGAGGTCGACGGGGAAGAGAAGTTGTGGCCTCGCCGTCGAAGATTTCGACGATGGCGCGGCCGCAGGAGCACGAACAGACGCACGGGCGTGAGGAGGAAGAAGGGCAACGGCGAGCGAAGGGGGAAAGTGAACCCTCTAGCCCCGTGCCACTCTTTATAACCGCGCGGACTTGGTGGTAGTGGGATCGTGCGTGCGGACGCTAACCGTATAGATCGTGTGTGCGGCGAAACCTCTCATGGCTGAGTGGAGCCACACCGACGACCACACGACACAGGAGAGGATCAGGCCTCCTGACTAGTGCGGTGCGCGATGCGTCGCAGTGCCGACGCGACAGGCGCAGTAATCACTGTAGCGTTGTCAGTGGGAACTGTAGAGGAACAAAAAACTAGAGAAATAATGATGAGTGTTACACCTAGGATGAGGCGTACACAAGAAGCTACATGGATACCTCGGATAAGAGAAAGTAACTCGGAAATGAAGAAAAATGAATATTGGGAAACTGATGTGGCCCGGCCGAGGTTACGCACGGGACCACACCAGCTTCGGGACTAATGTTGGGAAGGTGACCCTAGATAGGGTCAAGACGGGGGAAGACAAAAGGAGTTTCCCCAGTCTTATGCCGAGTTACTATTTATATCCGCCGAATCATGTAAAGGTCGGCCGAGATAAGCACAACCATGACATTTATAGGAGGAGTTGTACATTACCCGGCCGACGTACGAGTTAAGTCGGTCGGGTAAGTCCGAATAACCTAAATGCAGGTGAAGGCCAAGCCGAGTTAAGCGAGGCAGGGCCGAATGACATGAAGCTTGCAGGAGAAGGAGGTGCCTATAGTCAAACCCTACTCACGGGCTAGGAAGAATCTGAACAGAGCCAAGCGCAAAGGACAAGGCGCAGAGCAGCAGAAGGGCAGAAGGAGGTCACGGAGGTGACAGTCCTAGAGCCCGAGGCGTGCAGGTGGGGTTCTCTGGAACTTTGCCGTCATTAGAAGGGGGACACGGAAAGGAGGTCGCCGAGTTACTATATTGGGACAAGCATATTCCTCGAATATGCTTGCCACATCAGCCCTAGAGGAGCCAAGGCACCCCTTTATAAGGAGAGGCTTGGATCGTTGAGAGGGGGATCGGCTCATTCTACACCGTTAGGCTTGTAAAGTTCCTCTTCTCTTCCTGCATACAGCTCAAGGAGCACTTGTAGCCCAAGAGAGGAGAAATAAAGATCTGTATGTTAGTCATTCGCGTGTAGAAATAACTACATATTCCCTCCCCAGATCCTTCTAGCATCCATTGGCCCCATACTTTAGCCTACCCATGGCATCTACCATGCCACCACCACAACAATCCATCAGGCCTGCCTCGTGGGCCCCACACCCTAGCGTGCTATGCACGTCAATGCTGAAAGATGAATCGTATGACAGCAGTAGCTGCAACTCATATCTATGCGGACCCCCATCGGATGAGGGAACCTATGGTTCCGGATCCGAAAGCTGCGGCAGCAGCGATCCAATCCGCGGGCGCTATCAGTGCGTCGTGGTCATCCAAAGCGATGTGGAACAACAACCAGGTTCGGGTGCCCACGTACCTCCACCCAACCCATAGGGTGGAAACGGAGGAAACGGGAGGTAACCGTCTCTCCCGCCGAACAAAGGAGACGCCAACGCTTATCAGAAAATCAATCTCAACGAGGAATGATGGTGCTAGGCACGCGAAGCCGTGGCGGGCAATAAGATCATTCCCGTGAATTCTTCATGGGATCTGCTGATGGCATATCACCTGCTCCTCATCGGCGAGCATTATCGGAAGGTGAAGTTGCAGGAGGACCTCGACAAACGCAAGGAAGCAGCCTCGGAGTCTAGTGCGTGGCGAGCTGCGCTCTCCGCCGCTGGCGGCTCTAGCTCGTATGACAACAATGCCAACAAGCATCTCTCTCGCACAGAGCACATGGACCCCGCCGCACATCGCGAGGTCACCAGAAACCTCAACGTGTCCTTCATGGAGATGGACGTCAACGGCAACATCATACCGAAGACGCCGCAGGCTGCGATCATGGTAGCCACTACGTACCTCGCGTCCCATCCACCTCCGGTGGGGGACCCGAAGAGGGCTATGCACAAATCCACGCTAGCCGGACTCGGACTCGTCGGAGCTCTGCTCCACGAGGAGGCTCCTGCGGAGCCGAAAAAGAAAGCTGCGGTCAGATTCAACCGCAGCCCCACGCCCTCATCCGACGAAGAGGAAGACGAGCACGATATACTTCGATGATGCAAGAGCCTGAGACGTCGCAGCCATGACTACGACGCTCGAAGCGACCTCGCTCGGCGCAAGGTCGACAAGGCACGCACCAAATATGCATGCTCAACCGAATCCGAAGAGGATGACGACGAAGAACTTTGCGGAGCTCGATGCTTCAGCAGATCTGTTCGACGAACACGAATGTCGAGAAATTTCAAGCTTCCTTCGGACACTCCGAAGTTCGATGGGACGCAGGACCCAAAAGTCTATCTCAGCGACCACCTATCATTCGTCAAGTTGCACGGCGCTAACAAGAACACCACCCTACAATGCCTTCAGCTGCAGCTGACAGGCGCAGCTCGAATCTGGCTCAACAGCCTGTCTTCAGGCTCAATACGAAACTGAGAGGAGCTGGCATATAGTTTCATCCGAAACTTCAAGGGCACCAGCAAGAGGCCAGCTTCGATCAAGGAGCTATGGGCCTGCACCCGACGAACGGGCGAATCCATTCGCTCATACATACTATGCTGGTCCAACATCAAAATCTCCGCGACACACATCTCCTAGGAGAGAACGATCGACGCCTTCAAGGATGGTGTCAAGCGCCCGAACATCAAGGAAGAACTTGGGCGCGTCAAACCCAAGACACTCGACCACCTGATGGACATCGCCAACAGGTGGGCAGATGGCGAGGATTCCCTCCACCGAGCACATTCGGATGAGGATGATGAATACGGACGCAGACGCGAACGTCGTAGCAAGCGAAGATCGCGTGTCTACGACTATCGTGACGGACCTGGCATGGTTGCAGCTGGCTACGCCGAACGCCGCAACGACAACAACTGCAGCAGGGAGGATAACGCGGAGGCAATTTCCGCGACGGAGGACGCCCAACACAAATGTGGCAGCGTCGCATCCGTGACGACGAACCCTCAGCATACGACAAGTTTCAGGTCCCTATACCATCCACTTCTACATCGACAAGCATGATGGCAAAAACAAGGCCAGCCACATGCTCAAGGACTGCCGCGAGTTCCAGAAACTCAGCGAGGGCCTCACCCAAATGTGACGCCAGATCGTGAACCTTGGGTTCAGACCCGCACCCGCACCAGGTGACATCGCACACGGAGCTCCTCCACCACCACCCGTGGGACCATCAAATCCAGCAATCGCACCCGCGCCAAAAAATGGCACAGGTGGATACCCACCGCCAAAAGGACCCCTCATGATCTAGAAGGGACGCCCTACCAATAGGGTGCAAAAGAAGATCACCCGCCAAGTCAGCCTGGCTGTGACCGTTCCGCCTGCCATCCCTGAGTACCTTAGCGGCTCGGAGTCCTACATCACATTCAGTCGTTCAGAGTACCCCCGCCAGATCCCTCGCCCACGCCATGTTGCCCTGGTGATTGAGGCGCAGATCGGAGGGTTCGAAATGAGTCGCGTCTTCATGGATGGCGGCAGCAGCATCAACCTAATGTTTCCTAGCACCCTAGCAGCAATGTGGATCCCGCTGTGTAGCCTAGAACAATCCGACACAACATTCCACGGCATCGTCCCAGGTAAGGGCATATACCCCCTGGGAAAGATATGGCTCGACGTCATCTTCGGCAAGCCCGACAATTTTCGATGCGAGCGGCTAGAGTTCGAAGTGGTGTATTGGCCATCACAATACCACGCCATCCTCGGGCGCTTGGTATTTGCAAGGTTCCTGGCAGTACTGCACTATGCGTACCTACTACTCAAGATGCCAGGGCCTAGGGGCATCATCACGGTCCAGGGAAGCTTCACCCGATTCGACCACTGCGACAGAGACTTCAACAGAATCTCCCAGTCGTTCGGTATGCAGGAGGATATCACGAGGCTTCGAGAGGTGACAGACAATGGGGCACCCCCAGTCTCCAGGAAAAATGCACCTGACATGTCGTTCGACTCTACAGTCAACACGAAAAAGGTGCAGGTCCACCCAACGGATGCCTCCAAGACGGCGATGATCGACAATGACCTTAGCCCCGCATAGGAAAGCGCGCTCGTCGAATTCCTCCACGAGCGCAGGGAAATCTTCGCCTGGCGTCCTGCGGACATGCCACGAGTTCCCAGGGAATTAGCCGAGCATGCACTCAATGTGTTTCGGATGCCAAGACCGTCAAACAATCCATTCGAAGATTGTCCGAGCCAAGGGCCGAAGCCGTCGGAGTCGAAGTCAACAGACTTCTCGATGTAGAATTCATCCGGGAGATCAAGGAGAGCGAGTGGCTAGCCAACACTGAGCTAGTCCCTAAAAAGGATACGGACATCCTGCAGATGTGCGTGGACTTCACGTCACTCAACAAGCACTGCTCCAAGGATCACTTCCCTCTACCACGAATCGATCAGATCATCGATTCAACTGCAGGTTGCAAGAAACTCTCCTTCCTCAATGCCTACTCGGGCTACAACCAGATTCTACTAAAGGTCAAAGACCAGGAGAAAACGGCATTCATCATGCCGTTCGGAGTGTTCTACTACAACACCATGCCCTTCGGGGTAAAGAACGTAGGTGCCACGTACCAGCGGTGCATGCAGGCATGTCTGAAAAACCAGATCGGTCGAAATATACAAGTCTATGTCGATGACATAGTCATCAAGACAAGGGAAGCCAAGACATTGATCGACGATCTCCGTGAGACGTTCGATAACCTTGATCACTAAAAGATCAAGCTGAATCCAGAAAAGTGCGCCTTCGGCGTCCCATCTGGCCAATTACTTTGCTACTTCATCTCCCAGCAAGGGATCAAGGCGAACCGGGAGAAAATACATGCCATACTGACCATGGAGAAGCCGAAGAACATCAAAGGTATCTAGCAGCTAGCTGGGCGCATTGCGGCGCTGAGCAGATTCATTAGCCGCATGGGTGAGAAGGCCCTGCCTTTCTACCAGCTGCTATGTAAAGCAGACAAATTTGAGTGGACACCTGAAGCAGATGACGCATTCGAAGATCTGAAGCGACTGCTCTCCACCTCGCCTGTACTGGTCACGCCAAAGGAACGCGGGCCTCTACTGCTATACATAGTAGCCACGCATCAGGTGGTAAGCACCGTACTCGTGGTCGAATGACCCGAAGAAGGCAAGAACCATGGGGTCCAACGCCCAATTTATTACCTCGGCGAGGTATTGGCGCCAACAAAACCGAGGTACCCTCACTACCAGAAGCTCGCCTACGGCGTGTTCATGACGGCTCGTTGGCTGAGCCACTACTTCTAGGAGCATCAGATAATGGTCGTCAACGAGGCACCACTCTCCAACATCCTGAACAACCCCAAAGCCACGGGACGCGTAGCCCTGTGGGGCATCTAGCTCTCCCCTCTAGACATAGTCTACAAGCGGCACAAGGCGATCAAATCTTAGGTCCTCCCTGACTTCCTAGTCCACTGGATGGAGCTCCAGCTGCCGGACACCCGGACATGACGCAGTCATGGACGATTCACTTCGACGGCTCCAAGCGCGAGGCTGGAGCAGGAGATGGCGTCATACTGATGTCCCCGCAAGGTGACAAGATGAAATACATCCTTCGGATGAAATTTCGCGCCTCCAACAACGAGGCCGAACACGAGGCCCTCATCCATGGCATGAGGATGGCAAAGATCTACGGCGCACCACGCCTAGTCATCTACGGCCACTCGCCTCGTCGTCCAACAGACGATGAACGAGTGCGACGCCCACGCCGCCAACATGATCTCGTACCGTGCGCTCTACAACTCACTCGAAGGAGATTTTGACGGCTGCGAGCTTTGCCATGTTGGAAGGGAAAGCAACGAGGAGGCCGATAGACTTGCCAACATCGGCTCCACCTGCGCACGGGTGCCACTAGGTGTGTTCCTCGAACAAATCTGCGTACCCTCCATCAAAAGGAAGTTCCCCAAGGGATCACCCGAAGAAGCAGAGCACTCAGGGGCTGTGCTACCTGAAGGATAGGAAAGACCCGAAAAGCTCGACATGGAGGTCGAGTTGGTCAGCCTGATGCAGGTCATGGCAATCGAAGAAATATGGACGTAGTCATACCTTCGGTACCTGATAAACAGAGAACTGCCTGATGACCCGACAGATGCCCGGCGCATATCTCACAGGTCCAAGACCTTCACCATCGTGAATGGCGAGCTATACAAGCGCAACATCTCAGGTGTACTCCAACGGTGCGTCACCATTGGTGACGGCAAAACCATCCTCCAAGACATCCACGAGGGCATCTGCTGCCATCATACAGGCAGCCGCGCCCTCGTCGCCAAAGCTTTACGAGCTAGATTCTACTGGCCAACAACCATGAACGATGCCAAACACATCGTCCAGAGGTGCAACGGCTGCCAGAGGTTTGCGGACAAGCCACACGCACCAGGGTCGGAGCTCATGCCCATACCCTTGGCCTGGCCCTTCGCCCAATGGGGCCTCGATATGATCGGCAAACTGCCCAAATCTTCGAAAGGAGGCCACGTTTACCTCCTGGTCGCAGTCAACAAGTTCACCAAGTCGATCGAGGCCATGCCTGTCACCAACCAAAAGGGAAAAATGGTCGTCAAGTTCTTCGAGTCCATAGTCTACAGGTTCGACGTGCTACACATCATCATCACTAACAACGGGTCAAACTTCATCTCCAAAGAATTCTAGGACTTCTGTGAAGGCGTTCGAATCAACATATCATACGCCTCCGTAGCGCACCCGCAGACCAACGGGCAGGTCAAAAAGGCCAACGGTCTCGTAGGCGGTGGCATCAAGAAACGCCTACTCAGCCCACTCGAACGACTCGCGGGGGCCTGGACAGAAGAGCTACCCTCCGTCCTCTGGAGCCTGCGTACAACGCCAAACAGCTCAACTGGAAACACGCCATTCTTCATGGTGCACGGAGCCGAAGCCGTGCTACCTGCAGAAGTACGCCATAAGGCCCCACGGGTCGTCTCCTATAGCGAAGCCGAATCATCAACCGCACTCGAAGATGCCGTCGACACAATCGACGAAGCACGTGACATCGCCGCGGCTCACTCAACGGTCTACCAGCAGAGCCTCCGCAACTACCACATCCGCCAGCTGCGCCCAAGGTCCTTCGTCAAAGGAGACCTTGTCCTGCGACTCAAGCAAGAACGGCCGAAGAAGCTCGAGTCGCCCTGGGAGGTACCATACATCATCACCGAAGTCATCCCAGGTGGCGTCTACTGCCTCAAGGATGTCAAGACAGGAGTCGCATACTCCAACCCATGAAACGTCGCACAACTGTGACGCTTCTACCCCTAGCTATCTTTTTGTGGGGGTTCGTAGCATGGAAAACAAAAAATTCTACCGCATGCCTACAAACAAGCCAAGATCTATCTACTAGATTGAAGCAACAAGTCGATTAGAGTACTCACCCTTGAAGATTCCAAAGTGGTTAACGAGAGCAGATTCTCGTGGGTGATGTAGTCGTACACTTGTCGATCTCAAGATCGCGTAGACGATCCTTCTGGTGCTGCGTTCCGGTAGCGCTTCCGAAGTCGGTCACACATTAGATACTCGATGAAGACCTTACTCTCCCTTGTTCCAGCAGGCGGCGGAGGTTATAGTTCTCCCCTCGCGATTCTGGCAGCACGATGGTGTGGTGTCGGAAGTAGAGGGAAGATCCCGCAGGGCTTCGCCTAAGCCGGTGCGAGTTATGGTAGATCTAGGGTTTCCAGCGATCTAGGTTTAGAAGGCCGGAGAGGAGGAGGAGGTGTCGGCGGAGGCTAGGGCGACGGCGACGGGCAGCCGGCGGCGCTAGGCAGCAGCGGCGACTGGCAGCGGAGGCGGCATGCAGCGGCGGCGGCCTGGCATCGTAGGCTGGCAGCGGTGACATCGGCGTGTGGCAGCAGCGCATGGTGGAGATGGATTGGGCTTGTGGTCTTTGTGGCAGCCCTCCCCCTCTATTTATGAGAGGGGGCAGCCTTGGGAGAGGGAAGTTTGAATCCATACCCAAACCCAAGTTGGATAGAAGGAAGGACTATTTCCTTCTTCCACTAGGAAACTATTGTTCTAGCTTGAATTTTCAAACCTCCCTTTTGACTTCCAATTTAGAGCTTTAATTCTCTCTCGAAAATGCCCAACCAAGTGACCTAGGACATGATCCAATAATTCCACTTACCCATGACACATTCATGGACCATTCCCCTTCCGGTCCGGTGAAACTTCTAGACCCTTCTAGAACCTCTCCGATGAAAACATCGAAATCATTCCCGAACTCCGGAATCGGACTTTCCTTATATGAATCTTATTCTCCGGATCTCCTCGTGATATCCCGGATCCCATCCGAGACTCCGAACAACATTCGGTATCCCTACTTACATTCCATATATACTAAACAACATCGAATCATTAAGTGTGTCTCCCTAAGGTTCGTGAATTATGAGGATATGACCGAGACACTTCTCCGATCAATAACCAATAGAGGAATATGGAAATTCATATGGCTCCCACATATTTCTACGATTACTTTGCGATCGAATGAACCACTTACATACGATACCAATTTCCCTTTGTCTCGTGATAGTTTACTTATCCGAGGTTTGATCGTCGGTATCTCTGCATACCTAGTTCAACCTCATTACCGATAAGTACTCTTTTCTCGTTCCTGTGATATGTGATCCCTTGTGAGCCAGTCAGATTCTTGCAAGCCAATTGGATGACATTCCACCGAGGGGGCCTAGAGTATATCTATCCGTCGTTTGGATGGACAAATCCCACTCTTGATCCATGTGCCTCAACACATACTTTCTGAACACTCAATGCCACCTTTATAGCCACCCAGTTACGGTGTGGTGTTTGATGTCATCAAAGCATCCTTCTGGTGATGGTGATTAACATGATCTCATGGTCGAAGGAATTAGGTTACTATGTATCAGAAAGATTATAGAAAACGAACTATTGAAATGACTTGATCTTTATGCTACGCTTATCTATAGGAGTATGTCCATCATACCATTCTCCTAATGATATGATCTTTTTGTTAATAACATCCCAATGTTCATGATCGAGAAACTATGATCATCCATTAACCAACAAGCTAGTATTATAAAGAGGCTTTACCAGGGACTCTAATTTAGTTTATAAATCACACAAGTATTAATATTTCTGGTTAATACTATTATAGCATGAATGTAAACATTTATCATAAACACAAAGATATAATAATAACCACTTTTATTATTGCCTCTAGGGCATATCTCCAATAGTCTCCCACTTGCACTAGAGTCAACTAATCTAGATTACATGGTAATATACTGAACACCCATGGCGGTTTGGTGCTGGTCATGTTTTGCCCTCGGGAGAGGTTTAGTTAACGGATCTGCCACATTCAGATTTGTGTGTACTTTGAAAATCTTTATGTCACCACTTGGACATGCTCTCGAATAGCGTGAAAACGTAGCTTGATGTGCTTCATCTTCTTGTGTGACCTTGGTTCTTGCGCATTGGCTATGGAACCCATGTTATCACAATACATAGACATTGGGTCCAGCGCACTTGGAACCACACCGAGATCTATAATGAACTCCTTCATCCATATCGCCTCTTGTGAAGCCTCTGAAGCAGCTATGTATTCCGATTCAGTTGAAGATCTCGCCACATGTAACAACGCATTTTTAGTTAATCTTATATTAGGGTTTGTTTTGTGCATCATGAGCATCATATCATAAATTGTGCATTAAAGAATTAAATCAAACCCTAAAACCCTAGCTTTTCCCTCTCTTTCTATTCGCAAATCCATTCAAATGATTTGGAATATTTTAAAACTACCAAAAAAGTGGAGCCCAAATGTACTAAAAAGGGCCCTGCAATATTTGATATATTTTGCAAAACCTCTTGGTATTTTTGAAACACTCTAAAATAGAAATTCAAAATACAAAAGAGAAAACAAATCAGAAAAAGGGAAAAGTTTCTGCAAAATAAAACAGAGCAGCAGCTAATCAGGCCACAGCCCAGTAAACCCCCTCTCTCCTCTCCCTTCTGTCTGCCGCCCGCGCAGCCTCCACAGCCCAGCCACGGCCCAGCTAAGGCCCATACCCCTTCTCCCATCTGTTGTGTCGTCTTCCTCGCGAAGGAAGCTCCTCCGTGTCGCTGCATCGGCCGCTCGCTGCCGCCATGATGCGCGCCTCGCGCCGCGATGCCCACCACCGCTCGGAGTGGAGATAAGGTCGCCCCGCGTCGTGTTCCTCTTCCCCTCAACCTCTCACTCCCCCCAGTGCCTCTCTCGTTCCCCTTCGAGGCCGAACCCTAGCCGCTCGTCGCCGACGAATCGCCGCCGTTCCATGCCACCCCGTGCCCCGTAGATAGTGCCATGAGCTCTGCCTCTCTTTCCTCTTCCTCCCCACCAACGGAATCAAGGAGGGGAGCCTCCAGTCGACGCCAACGCAGCCGTCTCTTCCGTCTCCGACGAGCACCACCGCCGTTCATGTCGTCGATCCTGTTGGCCTACGGCCTCACCGTCACGTCCTTAAGCTTCAGGGTGAGCACCCAATTCTCCTCGACCCCTTCTCTTGCTCTCTCGTGCGCTGTAAGGCTTCACCACCATAACTAGCGGAGCGCCACCGTCAGACGTTGCCATGCCCCTCACTCCGATGACCTTAACCAAGTGGCGCCGCCACTTTTCTGCTCAGTGCACTCGCCCGCATCGAACGAAGCCTCCTACGAAGCCCCGCATGCTCCCTGTTGCCGTCCCTTCTATTGATCTGCGGCTCACCGCAGGTGTGATGTCGCGCTGACATCATTTTGACGTCAGCACCCATGGTCAGCCTAGTCAAACCGGCCCCTGTCCTACTTTGCATGCGTGGCTGCTGAGGTGGCTTTGGCCCCACACGTCAGCCTCTCTGGCTAGAGCCAGCCCCAGTGAGAATAGCCCCCCTCCCCATGTGACGTCAGCCTTGTGCCATGCTGACGCAGTAATCAATTTTAAAATGGTTTAATAATTTCCAGAAATTGTTATAATCTTGTAAAATCAATATCTTTTTATTTATAAGTCAAAAAAATACAAATAATATATCAAAATGTTCAGAAAAATGAGATCTATCTATTAGAGCTAGAATCATGCATTGTTGAACAACTTAAATGACAAGTACAATTAGAATAACATAGTAACCCCTCTCATATACATTCGGAGTTTCCCCGAGTTAGGGTTTTCACCCCTCGGAACCCCGATTAAATTGTCGAGCATGTCTTAGGGTTTCAATTTAGTGCAATTTAACCTATCATATCATCATCATTGCTTGAGCATTGCATCGATGACATGTATTGATTGTTTCCCCTTTATTTCCGGTGTTTGGTTCTTCGCGGTAGAATACGATATCGAGATCGAGATCGAGATTGAAGTCAAAGATCAAGACCATCGAAGATCGAAGATCGACGAAAAATACTTGACCAACTATAATCAAGTCAAGTACAAGGCTTCCAAAGATCTGCTTATTGTTTATCAACTGGCAAAGGCAAGCATAGCCCCACCATGATATAATCCTATGATTCAAAAGCATTTCATTTCCTGCCATGATGCATATGATTCTACTGTGGTCTTTTATCGCTAGATAGAGTATCCTATCTATTGCATTATTCCCTTTGAGCTTATATTATTTGATCCACTACTCCTAGCATAACTAGGTTTGGCTTGTGTGCACTGTTATAGCTTATATCTGTGTCTTGCTTAGCCATGCTTAGCTGTTGAGTTGGTTCATCCAGATGATGTATCAGATGTAGAAAATATAGTATGATAGGAGAACGTGATGAGATGATATCAGAGGTGATATGAGTTTAAATATGCTAAGGCTCGTATGGGAGGCCACGGTGGGATGTGGTTTTTCTAGTCCCATGCTCGCCACCACTAGAACTGAGTTCTTGCCTTTGGAACCGAGATGAGCGTAAGCCACACGGGTCTTGGGAACCCCTCGCCTTATTAACTTGCCTAGTAGATTCCATGAGTCACATAGTTTGGCGTTCCATTCGACATATGCATAGAAAACCTTTTGAAAGATTTGCCGGGTGAAGGTGCATTCATAACAGGTAGGGAAGCGTGGCCGCGATTGTTGGGGTTGATAGCGCCCCTGGTAAACCAACCTCGCCTGACATCTTTAAGTACCGGCTTCGGGATTTGACCCATTACGGCGGAACCATACTTATTATGTGACTCATGGTGTCGGCGAAAGCAAGGTAAAGGTCGTGGCCAACCACCCTCTGCCGGCCTTCCAAGGAAGAGGGCTAATAGCTTGGCATTAAGAGTCGGTTGGTACGTGTGGGTAAAGTTGTACACCCCTGCAGGGTTAAATCTTTTCAAAAAGTCGTGTTCACTGTTATGAATGCTTTGTGACCAGATTCTAAGATCATAGAGAACTTGAACCTAATTGTAAAACTTGGCAGATCAACGTGTGCTTAAGGACGCTTCCTCATGGGTACGAGGGGGTGATCCTAGTTGGTAGATGATGATGACTTGGTGGATATCAAAAGATGATGATCAATATTTCAGAAATGTCGCTCTCTTATCCCCTTTTAAAATACTCTGATTAGACGAGCTTCTTCTCTCCCTCTTGTTTTATAAACAAAGACGGCTTTATGCAAAACAACTCCACCGGCCATAAGTCTTGCGGAGTACACCCTGTACTCACCCTTGCTTTGTTGATAATTTTGGCAGAGTAAGTGTTCCCCTAAAGACAAGTTTCGTACTACATCGACATCGACGAGTAGCTTGGGGTTCCCGGCCGGCGGCCTGGAATCTATGGGCTGGGACGTCATCGTTATGCTTCAGGCCTCTTAGGCCCTTTGTTAAGTTTGCTATACTTAATAGCATAATTTGCCTTCCGTTGTTTGATGTTTGTGGTCAGTGACCTTTGCTTGTAATAATTTGGTTCTCTGCTCAGTTATGAGTTTGCTATAATAAATTTTGTGTCGTAGGGTCACTGTCGTGTTACCGATTCTTCACTTGATATCCTCGAGCTCAAGGTTAATATTATGTTAGATGGAGGTCTGGTATTTGTTTAGCCCTGATCCCGGGGGTGTCATAGTTCTTGGTATCAGAGCAGTACCGACCGTAGGAAAACCTTGCTATTGGTCGATGTTGAGTCTGGTGTTTGTGAAAACTATTTTAAAAAGCTGAAAAGTATTTGTGAAAACTCTAGTATGCTTCTTTTACTCCTTATCCAGTTCCACTCTAACTCTGGGTTATCTTATCTGGTGTTGACTTTGAAAAGTTTTGATATCTCTTCTAGTCTTTCAAAGCTCAGGTGCCTTTTGGACATGTCGTTTCTAAGCCAGTTGACCTAGTGTTGAGTTCTAAAGAGTTGTGTGTTGTGAATTCTTTGTGCCCCTTTGATCCTATTCATTTGAGAGATTCCTTTCTATCATGATCTCTCTATATTTTGGACCCACAATATTATATTGTTGGATCTTCAGTGTTCTGTTCTAGGCTTCGAGGTTTCCTTTCGCCTCGAATGCCTCCTTCTCAATTGTTTGGGTACTTCAGAAGTTGTTTCTTCTCTTGGAAGCTACCTCGTGATTACTACCTTGTAGTGTACGCTATGTCACTCAAGTAGTAGTTACTTATTTTCTCGGGTTTTAACCCTTGGACTTGAACCGAAGATCCCCGATTGTTCTAGATTCTGGTGTTGTGAATCTTGTACATGAAGCTAAACTTTATTCCAAGATCCACTCCTTTGACCCCTGTTGCTAATGTTCACAGGTTACCTCAGGATGGCTGGTGTTACCTTTCTAGCCTCCAATCTTGTGGTCTTCGTCGCGATTAAATTGTGACAACTAAGGACTTCCCCTACCACATGCTATGGTAGATGTTCTTTAATGGAACCAAATAGATCACGACAAGAGAACTCCTCGAGAGTCTCGCATGTACTCCTTGAGAGTCTCGCATCTATACCCGTGACTCTGCCACATTACCCTTTCTCTACATTGGTTTTTGGAAGATTGTTGACTTATGCATCCACATCTCGGGAATCTATCCTAAGAATGCTCTTCCTCTTTTGTTGCTTTCTGACCTTTGTCTACCAGTTGGTAGCCAAGTAGTAAACTTGCATTGGTGTCTTCTAATGCAAGATACTCTTTTGGTCCGTCAAGACAAACCATTTTGGAATGTCTAGGAGAAACAAACTCCAGTACCTCATCATATCTAGGACCAGGTGAAAGTATTGTAATCTGGAGATCAAGAGGCATTGATTGTCTCCCATTTGTTCTACCTTAAAGTATTGCACTCTTTTATACTAAGAGGTTATGCTGAGTTCATGACCCCTTAAAGAAGTGATGCTTTCACACATCTTTACTCACCCTCCCTCGAGCTTTCGCGTTCGTGAGTGATGCGTGTGCGTAATAATATGGCTATCTGAGATTCTTAACAATTTTCATAGTTTTGAACTCTAAGGACATTTGTTCCATTCTCAGCGTGATTGGTTAACCCTATCACTAAGCAAAGTTTGACTGTGCTACCAAGTCCTCTATTCTGGTACCTCTCTTCGGTTAAAGAGTTAGGCTCGTGCCGAAGCTCTAAGACTATGTCTTCTTGCCTTACCAAGCAAGTTTCCTCTCGAACTAAGTGACATATCGGTGGTTCATGATAATCTAGATGTCTACTAGAAGTATCGCCATGTTGCCACATGATTGTGTTGTCAAGTTCTTGAGCAAGCAAGTTCTCTGAACTGCTATTTTCTCCAAGGATCCGCACTGGATTACCCTGAACTAGTTGGTTGAGCTTAAACAGCAACTTGGAGAGTTGTAAGACAAAAGTTCTATCCAACTCTGTTCCTTCTTTAAGGGATGTCTAGTTTTGTTCGTGTTGAATAATGATAATATTTTCGTTGTGGATATGTTATCTTTCCCCATGTTTGATTTGATTTGGGTTATCGTCAAATCAAACTCAGTTCCAAGGACTATCTTGATGATGATGTTTACTCAAGATGTTTCACTTAAGTACATCTTCGTGTCCTTTGATCTGACCAGTATTTTTGCCTTGTTCAGGCAACATATGAGTCTATCTTCTCCGAGTGTTTCGGTAAGTTTGCCGTTGAGCCCATCAATGACATTCTTATCTTCTCCATGTTAGATTTGATTCATATGGAACATTTGGCGTTAATGTTGGAAACCTTCAAGAACCGTCTTTGATTCATCTCGAAGAATGTGTTCTGGATGTTAGAAGTAACCTTCTCTAGTTCATGTGCTACTGTTGAAAGATGTCTCTGTGGATTTGAGTACAGTTAACTCCATTCCTTAAGGATACATGTGTGTTTTATTGTCAGTACTTATGTGTATACAGTTGTCCTTCGACAAGTTGCTAATGCATGGTCCTAACAACCTAGCTCAGTTTTGTGGAGCTTTACACTGTACTCCCTATCTTGAGAATCTAGTGACTTTAACTTTGTGGTAAATGTTGCGAACTTTCTATTCGGACGTGCTGAGTCTGAAAAATCATCTCACCTAACCAAAGCTGAATCTCAAGCAGCAACGATGGTTGGTGTTTCCCAAGGCTTTGACATAGATCTCTTTGTAATTCTGGCAAGATTGATGTAATGGTTGACACACCTAGCCAGAAATACCTATTGGCATATCCTCTTGAATCAGCAATAACAACCACTCCTCATGAGGCTTCTTTTATAATTTATTATAGGAGATGTGTCTATGGTTTCCTTTGTATCCGAAGTATGACCTTTCGCTCGATGTTTGCTTTCTCGAACATCATGGAGAACATTTAAAGTAGTGTTGCTAAATGTCTCTCGGTCGATCCTCCAAACCATTTATGTTGGCAAGCGTTATGTTGTGCCAAGTACTTGAAGTCTGAGAATGAAGTTTCTTTATTCTCGTGTCATCAGGAATCTTCTTAAATATTCATCTTAGTGGTGCAAAGTGATATCATGATCTTTGGCAAAGATTTTGGTATACCTAGATGAATAAAGAGTTTCCTTCGCTTTCTCAGCCATGTTCTAGGAGAGACTATGATTGTGTTAATCATAAGTTTCTATTGTTACATGTTCCTCGTGACTCTTATGAGTCCTCGCCACAAAACATCTTTCTGTCTTGGCCTTCTGTTGAATGAAAGAAGAAACCCTTCTGTGTCAAAAGTAGTTCAACTGTTTTTGTTGATCCATGTCTCTGCAACCTAAAATCTCTACTTAAGTCATTTAGTAGAGGTTCATATCAAAGTCTATTGTTATGATCTTTCTGTTGGAAGATTTCTTCTCCAGAAGATTCAAAATCTCATGTAAGTTTCATGGTCTCAATCCTTATGAAGACCAGATATCTATCAACTTGAAACCATCTCCTCTTGTTTCCTCTGTTACCTTGATGTGTTTCATGTTTGTCATCTCAGAGTTGTTTCTAAACACTCCATCCATGAGTTGACCAGAAGATACTCTGTGTTGTTTAGTGTGATTCCCTCTTATCTTTAGAGTGACCCTGTTT
Source organism: Avena sativa (assembly GCA_916181665.1). Taxonomy (NCBI): domain Eukaryota; kingdom Viridiplantae; phylum Streptophyta; class Magnoliopsida; order Poales; family Poaceae; genus Avena; species Avena sativa. The sequence goes on along the minus strand of OV702279.1, from coordinate 228,665,225 downwards.
CTTTCTCTCTCCGTCTCTTTTCCAACCTTTGGAATCTCGGGTCGAGATTCTCATAAGGGGGATAGAGATGTAACACCCCAGTTTTAGTTAATATTATATTAGGGTTTGTTTTGTGCATCATGAGAATCATATCTTAAATTGGGCATTAAAGCATTAAATCAAACCCTAAAACCGTAGCTTTCCCTCTCTTTCTATTTGCAACTCCATTCAAATGATTTGGAATATTTTAAAACTACCAAAAAAGTGTAGCCCAAATGGACTAAAAAGGGCCCTGCAATATTTGATATATTTTGCAAAACCTCTTGGTATTTTTGAAACACTCTAAAATAGATTTGAAATTCAAAATACAAAATAGAAAATAAAACAGAAAAACGGAAAAGTTTCTGCAAAATAAAACAGAGCAGCAGCTAATCAGGCCACAGCCCAGCAAACCCCCTCTCTCCTCTCCCCTCTGCCTGCCGCCCGTGCATCTTCTGAAGCCCAGCCACGGCCCAGCTAAGCCCATACCCCTTCGCCCATCTGTTGTGTCATCTTCCTCGTGAAGGAAGCTCCTCTGTTTCGCTGCATCGGCCGCTCGCAGCCGCCGTGATGCGCTCCCCATGCCGCGATGCCCGCCACCGCCCGGAGTGGAGATAAGGTCGCCCTGCGCTGTGTTCCTCTTCCCCTCAACCTCTCACTCCCCTAGTGCATCTCTCTCTCGTTCCCCTTCGAGGCCGAACCCTAGCCGCTCCTCGCCGACGAATCGCCGCCGTTCCATGCCATCCCATGCCCCGTAGACAGTGCCACAAGCTCTGCCTCGCTTTCCTCTTCCTCCCCACCAACGGAATCGAGGAGGGGAGCCTCCAGTCGACGCCAACGCAGCTATCTCTTCTGTCTCTGACGAGCACCACCGCCGTTCATATCGTCGACCATGTCCGCCTGCAGCCTCACCGTCGCTCCTTAAGCTTCAGGGTGAGCACCCAATTCTCCTCGACCCCTTCTCTTGCTCTCTCGCGTGTTGTAAGGCTTCGCCACTGTAGTTAGCAGAGCGCTGCCGTCAGACGTTGCCATGCCCCTCGCTCCGATGAACTTAACCAAGCGGCGCCGCCACTTTTTTGCTCAGTGCACTCGCCCGCATCGAACGAAGCCTCCTGCGCAGCCCCGCATGCTCCCTATCGCCGTCCCTGCTGTTGAACTGCGGCTCACCGCCGGTGTGACATCATGCTGACATCATGTCGACGTCAGCAGCACGTGGTCAGCCTGGTCAAACCGGCCCCCCTGTCCTACTTTGCCTGCGTGGCTGCTGAGGTGGCTTTGACCCCACACGTCAGCCTCTCTGTCTAGAGCCAGCCCTAGTGAGAATAGCCCCCTCCCCCTATGATGTCAGCCTTGTGTCATGCTGACACAGTAATCAATTTTAGAATGGTTTAATAATTTCCGAAATTGTTATAATCTTGTAAAATCAATATCTTTTTATTTATATAAGTCAGAAAAATACAAATAATATATCAAAATGTTCAGAATAATGAGATCTATCTATTAGAGCTATAATCATGCATTGTTCAACAACTTAAATGACAAGTACAATTAGAAGAACATAGTAACCCCTCTCATATACATTCGGTGTCGTGGGAATGACCACGGCAGATGCTGCAATCGGCAGCGAGTAGTAGAACATGGGGCAAGGGCGGCCAGCCATCTGTGGTGCGAGATGAGGGAGGAGACATAGGTTTTACCCAGGTTCGGCCCCCCGGAGGGTAAAGATCTACTCCTTCTAGATTGTATTATGATGGAAGTACAATGGGGCGAGCTCGACGGCTAGGCGGTGAGTCGCTTGGGTGGATGATAGAACGTATCCTCTACACGCCCTGTAGGGAGGTTTATATAGACTCACCCCCCTAGGGTTTACATATCTCAACCGAATCAGTTAAGGTTTCGGCACTCGTTAAACCTAATCCGACTGGGCCTATCTACTCTCCTGGGCCTTCAGCTTCCAGTCGCTTGGATCCACACCAGGTCCTGATCCAGTCGCCGTCCTGCAGGCCCACTCGCCAGTTCCTGGGCCAGTCGGAAACGTCCTGCTGGGTATACCCGGTAGGCATATCCCCATCAGTAGTCCCCGAGGCCGTCGTCGATTGGTCGCAGGTGTTCGTTGGCAGTCGGAGTATGCGGGTCCAATGCAGACGCCCAGTCGAATCGGTGGCGGGCTCCTGAATAAAGGAAAAAAACTAGTTATTCTGGTTGCAATGACAATGGTTAATCGGGTCGCAGCTCGGCGAACGGGTCGGCGAAATATTTAGTCACTGTTGTAGTGATTGGGTCGGCGAGTCGAATGGATGAAGTTGGACCGTCAGACGCAGTCAAAACTAGCCATTGGGGTAATCCAACGGTAACTTTGGCGTAATCACCGCGTAGCAACGGCTCCCGGAATTGGCGGGTAACAACCGCTATATAAAGGAAATGGTAGGCGATCGGGGAACCACTCCTTCGTCATTTCCTCCGATTTCGCCCATCTCCGTTTTCCTCCACATCGCGATCCAATCGATAAAAAAATCCTCCGACCTCCACGAACCTTTCCGCCAATGGCCCCCTCTACCGAACCATGGGGCAGGTCCAAGTGCACAAGAGCGCTACTGGCATCCTTCGAGGAGGCCGGGATCCTGCGCGCCGGCAGGTGTCGCATCCCCGCGGCCGGAGAGGTGACTCCGGATCCGTGCGAGGGAGAATTTGTTTGCTTCACCAGCCATCTGGAGCGGGGGCTGGGGTTTCCCACATCTCTCTTCTTCCGGCGCTTCTGCGCCTTCTACGGGATCCAGCCGTCGGACCTGGGCCCGCACAGCATCGAGCAGCTCGCCATTTTCGTGGCATTCTGCGAGTGCTACCTGGGCTGCAGGCCCTACTTCCCCCTATGGAAAGATCTATTCCACGGGAGGATCAGTCGCGAAGAATCAGGCGGTCCGATGCTTGCTGCGGGTGGCCTGACGTTTCAGTTGAAGTCGAAGGCCTCCTTCTTCGACCTGATGCTACCTGCCAAGGCGGCGAGCAAGTCGAAGAAGTCCTGGTTCTACGTCACCGAGGCGACTCTAGACGGCGAGGTGGCGATCCCAAGATACTCCGCCGACCGACCCGAACCGCGCCGACTCCAAGTCGGCAAGCTCCCAGTAGACCAGCGGATGGTCGTGGACGAGATGCTTCAAACCATCCGCGGCCTGAAGAAGAAGGGTCTTCAAACCATCAACTTGTACAACTGTTGGCTCGGACGGCGACTCGTTCCCCTAGCCCGCCATGACCATTACATGTACGAGTACACGGGCAGGGAGGACTCGACGAAATCCTGCCTCGCCGAGTGGAAACTTGAAGACTATACCCTGGCACTGAAGAAGATCACCCAGGCGGCATAACTGGACGCGAAGGCTGGGGTCGCCCCCTACACCGCGAAGCATCCAGCTCCGACGGTAAGTCGTTGTTTTCACTATCATTCGCAGTCGCAGTTGATGCTGTCGCGGTTATACTGATATTGTCTCGTGCCTGCTGGAGCTATTCCAGGTAGTGGAAGGGTGGCTCCCACCCGCAGACAACGAGAACTCGAGCTCGTCCGTCCAGGACGGGGGCGAGTCGCCTCCTGCCAAGGGCGGCGTCGGGAGCGACACGAGTGATGATGGCGACGATGACGACGAGCCCAGGGAAGAAGCCGCCCCGATGGTTCGCAAAACTCGTGGTCAACATCAGCGCGAGCTCGAGGCGAGTAGAAGCCTCGAACGTCACGATGACGACGACGACGAGCTTCCCAAGCACACCTCGCGTCGTGAGGCTACACCGTCAAAGAAGAAGAAGAAGAAGAAGAAGAAGAAGAAGAAGAAGAAAGCGAAAGCCCCACCAAAGAGGAAGACGAAGCCGGCGAAACAGGCATCTCCGCCTCGTTCGGCGAGTAGTTCCGACGCCACCAGCCTGGCCAGGGATGAAGCGCCGCAGACGACAGAAGCACCAGATGCTGCTGCCGCCCTGAGTGAGGTACCTCTGGCCTTGCTTCCCCCCCCCCATTCGCCCTAGTCTCTGGGTTGGGGGCTGCTCCAGCGCGACGGCTTCGCCTCCCAGGAGAGCTCCTGCCGAAGTCGTTTTGGAGGCTCCTGTCGTGGCCTCGTCGTCGAAGAGGCCTTCCGTGTCTTGGGCGCATGATGTTTTGGAGATGGGCCTCAGTCGGAAGCTGGGCCCCGAACTGGAAAAGCTGGCCAGCATCCGCACGGGGTTGCGGTTCATACCAGTCGCCAAGTGAGTTTTGTTCACCTGCCTTTCCTTTCGTTGTACTCGGACCATTTTGCTCATGTAATCAACTCGCAGGACTAGAGTTAAAAAAGATAGGCCACCCATCCGTGGCCAAAGTGTCGCCAGTCGTCGTCGAGGAGGACCCCTCTCGGAAGAGGAAGGCTGATGAGGTCGCTGCCCCCGCAGACAGTGCCAAGAAGGCCAAGGGGACGATGTCGTCACGATGTCTGACGACACGACGGTTGCTCCGAGTGGTCCTGCGACGGAGGCGGCCTTGAAGACCAAGGAGGATGCTTCCTCGCCTGGGGCGGCCGAGCCGGCTTCGCTTGGTGCTGGCGCATCCACCGCGACCTTCCCCCGCTTCATGGCCGGCGCGACTACGACGAGTGGTACCACGCCATCGAGTCGCGTACCTGGGGTCGCCGAAATGGAGCTTGAGCAGCGTCGCGGGCACACTTCGGCTCTTCTCGCATCTGTGGACGCGCTACAGCTCCATGGCATGCTTGGCGCAGCCATCCAGGTATGTCCAGTCCCCGAGGATCGGGCCACTGAATTTCAGTGGTCAGATTCTTTTGGTGTTTTGTTTTTAGTTCTAGCACCCAGTCCCCGAGTGCACAATCGCTGAATTTCAGCGGGTGGGCACTTAGGATTTTTGATCTCCAGTCCCCGAGTGTCCAGTCGCTGACTTTTAGTGGGTGGGCACTTCGGATTTTTGATCTCCAGTCCCCGAGTGTCCAGTCGCTGAATTTCAGTGGGTGGGCACTTAGGATTTTTGATCTTCAGTCCCCGAGTGTGCAGTCGCTGAATTTCAGCGGGTGGGCACTTAGGATTTCGCTGTTGTTAACTGTTTGATTTGCGCACAGGGCTTGCAGCGTGAATCAGCCGAACGGCTTGCTGCGAAGTGTCGCGCGGAGAAGGAACTTGTTTCCGTCCAAGAGGCGAACAAGGGACTCCAGGCGATTGCTGCGAAGGCAGAGGAGGTCCGCCAGGGCCTTGTCCCGGCGAGTGAACTGACGGCGGCTCAATCTGCGTTGAGTTCGGCTGAGAAGAGGATCGCCGACCTTGAGCGCGAGCTTAAGGAAGAGAAGGAGGAGGCGAGTTCAGCGGATGGGCGAGCCAAGGCTGCTGTTACGGCCGCCGCTGAAGAACGTAAGGTCTCTGACGCCCTTGTTGCTGGGCTACAAGACGACTTCTCCTCTCTTCAAAGCTTCATCACGGGTCTCTGCCGTCCTTTGATTGGTAAGTGTGCATGCCTCTGCCTGCAGTAGCTGCATTGCGTGATCTTTGTTGTACTCACTACCACCCTCTGTCCATAGGTCAGATTATCGACAGCTCGGAAGAGGCGCAGTCGTACGACGCGCGGCAGTGTGTGGTCACTCTGGTCGACTTGGCCACGTTGTCCGCAGCTTGCATTCGGGCGTATCTTCAGGAGATGTCGCCTACGGAAGTGATTCCCAGCGACCTCGTCGAAGTGTGGCGGTATCTGGAGAAGGCGCCGTCAGTCGTCGAGTTCATGACGCGGTCGGCGTTCCGGCGCGGGGCGGCGACGACGCTTAGCCTTGGGCTCGCCCACTTCCCAGAGGATTTTGTTCTGGACGACGTGACAAGTGGCTACCCCTCGTCGACGGGCTCGGTGGAGATTGCCGAGGTGCTGAAGCTGACGGACCGTCCCGCGGTATACTCCGATCGTGTCTGGGCGATGGGTGACCTCCTTCCTTATCAAGAGACGATCATCGCGCCCAACAATCCCGAGCCGCCGCACCGGGACTTCAAAGTCGAGCAGCCCTTCCGTGCGGCGATGGAGGGTGAGCTAATGACGTACCCGTCGAACCCGTACACTCCCTTCATTCGCAACCGCAAGGGTGGCAGCGAGTCGACATCGAAGCCTGCGGAATAAAACATTGTGCCCTGGGGCATTAGTAGCAGTTCGGCCATTGGGCGAAACTTGTATTTTGTAACAACTTTGGTCTGCTATAATGGGATTTCGCGTTATTTTGTGAGTTGTCTTGCAATTTTGATTGATGATTGGACGAGTCCCCGAGCGCATCCGCCCTTTTTATGGGGTTTACCTCGTTTGTTATGTGTTTGTGGTTTTGAGCGTTTTGTTATTGAGGTCGACTCGCACGAGCTTGGAAAGCCAGTCGCAGGGCGACTCCCATGACTGCTCTTTACTTCACCGGTTTCCCTTGCGTGAACGAGGTCAGGTAGTCGAGTCCCCGAGAGTGGTACTTGGTGGTTCTAGTCGCGGCTCTAGGGTGGGTGAGGACTGGGCGCGTCAGAGTGAGCGCATCACTCCTTCCTGGCCCGTCGGGTCAGTCGCATGGCGAGTCCTGGGCATGCTCTCGTACTTGGCGTTTTTCCCTAGTCGCTCGTGCTTAACTGGTCGTCAGTCCCCGAGCGTGGTACTTGGCCGTTCGAATCGCTGTGTCGAGGATGCGGAGGATCACGGTCGCTGTGAGGAGCGAAGGCAGTTGTCTTGGCTCGTTAAGCCAGTTGAGCTAGGCGACTCCAATGGGGATCCGGGTAGGCATTTTTTGTGGACGTTACGAGTCCTAACCCAGTGCCCTCGTAACGCACTACTTGGCCGTGCCGGTCGCTGTGCCAGAGGTTGACTTCTGCAGTTAGCTTGGTGCTGTTATTACGAGTGCGAGTGGCACAAGACACGGAGAGTAGAAGCAATTTGCGATAACCGATATATTTTATTTCATAGCTAGTGGAGGGTACATGTATGGAGTTCTAGGAGTAGAACTTCCGTATGAGGTTTACATTCCACGGTCGCTTGACGTCGAGTTTCCCGTCTCCGCGGACGTCGGTGAGGTAGTAGGCGTCGTTGCCGAGTACTCGCCCGATGGCGAATGGTCCCTCCCACGGGGGGGAGAGCTTGTGCATGACCTTCTTGTCTTAGATGAGGCGTAGCACCAGGTCGCCTTCCTAGAAGGTGCGAGTTCTCACCCGCTGGCTATGATAGCGGCGGAGTCCTTGCTGGTAGATGGCAGTGCGGGAGTGAGCTAGGTCGCGTGCCTCGTCGAGTTGATCGACTCCATCCTGGCGTGCGAGTTCCTTCACAACCTCCGTGTAGTGGACGACCCTTGGCGAGTCGTGCTATAGGTTGGTGGGCATGACTGCCTCGACGCCATACACCATGAAGAAGGGGGTGAACCCTGTCGACCTGTTGACCGAGGTGCGGATACCCCAGATGACGGAGGGTAGCTCCTCGACCCAGCACCCGGCGGTGCGCTCGAGTGGTACTTGGAGTCGTGGCTTCAGGCCGTGGAGGATGCTCTGGTTGGCCCGTTCCGCCTGGCCGTTGGAATCCGGGTGGGCGACTGAGGCAAGGTCGAGTCGGATGTGATGTTCCTCGCAGAACTCGGCCATGGATCCTTTGGCGAAGTTGGTGCCGTTGTCCGTGATAATGCTGTTTGGGAACCCGTAGCGATATATGAGCTCGGGTAGGAACTTGGTGGCGGTCTTCCCGTCGCATTTCCGGACTGGCTTGGCCTCCACCCACTTTGTGAATTTGTCGACCGCGACCAGGAGGTGGGTGAAGCCGGAGGGGGCCTTTTTGAAAGGGCCTACCATGTCCATACCCCACACGGCGAATGGCCAGGTGATGGGGATTTTCTTGAGCGCTGAGCTCGGCACGTGTGTCTGGTTGGCGTACTTCTGGCACCCGGCGCACCGCTGGACAATGTCGACGGCGTCTGCGTGTGCGGTAGGCCAGCAGAAGCCGTGCCGCATAGCCTTTTCCACCAGAGAGCGGGCGCCGGCGTGGTGGCCGCAGTCGCCGGAGTGGATGTCGTGGAGGATTTTGCGTCCTTCAGCGGGTTGGACGCAGCGTTGGAACACGCCGGTCACGCTGCGCTTGTGGAGCTCGCCGTCGATGATGACGAAGGATTTGCAGCGTCGCGCTATCATCCGGGCGTCTGTTTCATCTGCCGGCAAGGTGCCTCCCTCAAAGTAGGCGATGTACGGCGTAGTCCAGTCTTCTGGCTCGGCGATGAGTGCGACCAGGGCTGCCTCTAGTTGCAGCGAGACTCCGATGTCGATCTCCCTTGGGGGAGAGACGGAAGGCTTGGTGATTGTGTCGAGGAAGACGTCGGCGGGTGGTGCGAGTCGAGCCGAGCCGATACGAGAGAGTGCGCCGGCCTCTTCGTTTTTCCGCCTGTCGATCCACTTGACGGAATAGCCTGCGAAGTGTCAGCCCAGCTTGTCCACTGCTTGGCGGTATGCCGCTATGGTGGGGGAGACGGCGTCGCAGGTACCAGCGACCTTCCCGGCGACGAGGTCGGAGTATCTGTAGCAGCGTAGGCGGTTGACATTCATCTCCTTGGCAGCTCGCATGCCATGGAGTAGCGCCTCGTACTCGGCCGTTTTGTTGGTGCAGGGGGTGAAGTCGAGGCAGAGGACGTAGAGGAGCTTGTCGCCCTTCGGGGAAGTCAGCACGATCCCTGCTCCTGCGCCGTTTGCGTTCTTAGAGCCATAGAAGTGCAGGCTCCAGTAGTGGTGGTACGGCAGCTTTTCCGGCTGCTGGGCTTCTTCCCAGTCGGCGATGAAGTCCGCGAGGGCCTGCGACTTGATCGCTTTGCGTGGCTCGTACTTGATGTTGTGGATGCCGATTTTGGCGTCCCACTTGGCGACTCGCCCGGTCGCCTCGCGGTTGCGGATAATGTCCTGCAACGGTGCTGAGGAGACGACCGTGATCGGGTGCTCCTGGAAGTAGTGCGGCAGTCGCTGCTGTGCTCTGAAGACCGCGTATACCAGTTTCTGGTATTGCGGGTATCGCTGGCACGACTCGGTGAGGACCTCGCTGATATAGTACACCGGCCGCTGTACTGGGCGCTCCTTCCCTTCCTCTGGCCGCTCGACGACCATGACGGCGCTGACGACGCGCTCGGAAGCCGCGACATAGACCAGCATGGGTTCTTTGTCGACGGGGGTGGCGAGTAGCGGTGCTGCGAGTAGCACCTTCTTGAGGTCGCGGAGCGCTTCGTCCGCCTCCTTGTCCCACTGGAAGGTGGGGTTCTTGCGCATAAGGCGGTATAGGGGCATCGCCTTTTCGCCCAGTCGGGGGATGAAGCGACTGAGAGCCGCGACTCGCCCGGCCAGCTTCTGGACGTCACGCAGGCACTCGGGTTTGCCGAGCCGGGCGATCGTGTCGATCTTAGTGGGGTTAGCCTCGATCCCGCGCTTGGAGACGACGTAGCCAAGTAGTTGCCCTGCTGGTACACCGAAGGTGCATTTGCCTGGGTTTAGCTTTATCTTGTATTTCCGTAGGTTGGCGAATGTTTCCGCCAGGTCGGCGAGTAGGTCGCTCTGGCGAGCATACTTCACTACCATGTCATCGATGTAGACGTGGATATTGCGGCCAATTTGGCTCGCAAGGCATTCCTGCATGCACCACTGGTAGGTCGCCCCGGCGTTCTTGAGGCCGAAGGTCATGGCGGTGTAGCAGAAGGCTCCGAATGGCGTGATGAACGCCGTCTTTTCCTTGTCCTCGACAGCCATTTTGATCTGGTTGTACCCAAAGTAGGCGTCGAGGAAACACATCGACTCCGAGCCTGCGGTGGAATCGATTATTTGGTCGATCCGCGGAAGGACGAATTGCTCCTTCGGGCAGGCGCTGTTTAAGTTTGTGTAGTCGATACACATCCTCTAGGTCCCATTTTTCTTCTCGGCCAGGACTGGGTTTGCCAGCCACTTGGAGTATTTGATTGGCCGGATGAAGCCTGCAGCGAGTAGACGTTGCACCTCCTCGGCGATGGCTCGGCGGCGCTCTTCATTGAAGGGCCACAGCGACTGCTTGACAGGTCGCACTTTGGGGTCGGCGTTGAGTTTGTGCTTAGCAAGTTCCCTAGGGACACCAGGCATGTCAGAGGGCTTCCATGCAATGATGTCCCTGTTCTCACGGAGGAACTTGATGAGCGCGCCTTCCTATGCTGGGCTCATGCCCGTCCCGATCATCACCGTTTGGCTGGAGTCGCCTGGGACCAGCTCGATGGTGCGGGTGTGCGCGTTGCCTCGAAGGCTGAGGTGTTGCCGCCCTCCGAGTTGGGCTTCTTGAGTATGGTGGGGTCGTCGTTGTTGACCCCGCTCGCGTACTTGGCGAGCTCGTCGGCGTGGTTGGCCTCTGCCGCGATGACGGCGTCGGCGAGTTCGGCTCCTTTGGCCTCGCACTCGGCGGCCATGTCGTGATGACGCCACGCGGTCCGGGGAGCTTCATCGCGTTGTACGCGTAGTGGGGCGCCGCCATGAACTTGGCGAACGCCTGGCGCCCCAGGACGCAGTGGTAGGGGCTGTCGAAATGCACCAGCTCGAAGATGATCCGCTCGGTGCAGAAGTTTGCTGGTGTGCCGAAGGTGACTGGCAGCGTGACCTTGCCGATCGGGTACGCCTTCCGACCGGGGACGATGCCGTGGAACGTGGTGTAGGTCGTCTCGACCATCGACTGCGGGAGCCGCAGTCGCCTGAAGGTGTCCAGGTACAGGATGTTGATGGAGCTATCGCCGTCCATCAATGTCTTGGAGAGCCAGTAGTCTCCCACCTTGGGCTTGACCACCAGGGCGACTCGACCTGGGTACTCGATGCGTGGCGAGTGGTCCTGGCGGCTCCAGGTGATGGGTTGGTCCGACCAGTTGAGGAACTGGGGAACGTCCACCTGGGCCACCGCGTTGACGGCGACGGCGCGGGCGATGACCTTCTGCTCGCGCTTCGTGTTGAAGCCTGTGAAGGTGTGGAGCGAGCCGGCCACGCTGCCAAATTTTCCGCCGTTTGGCGGGTTGTTGTCGGGGTCCTCCCACGCTCGCCGTGCCTTCTCGATCTCCTTGAGAGAGTGGCAGTCGGCGGTCGTGTGCGTGGCGGGCTTTCCTTCCCTGCTGTGAAACGCACAAGGTTGGTTAAGGAGGGCCGCGGGGTCGAACCTTGGTTTCGCCTTGTAGTTGCCGCCATCACGGCGTTGCCCCCCGTCGCGGCGAAAGCTCTTGGGCTCGCGCTGCGCGTGCCCAGCGTTGGCGACGAAGTCGACTCGCCCATCACTACGGCCCTTGCCAGTGAGGCGAGTGTTGCTGTAGCGTAGGTCGGACCGTCGTCCGTTGTCGTTGTCGTTCGTGCGGCGTTGACCTCCCGACTCGTCGTCGGTTTCCTGTTTTGGGTCTTCTTCCGCGTATCTTTTGGCGATCTCAAGGAGGTCCGGTATGTTGTCGAGTGTGCAGTATGCACATTTCAGCTTGGCGACCAAGGACTCGTAGCGGCACGAGGTCTTGAAGCAGTGGATCGCGGTGTCCGGGTGGATGCCGACCGCGTTGTACCATAGTTCTTTCCACCGTTGGACCCAGCTGCGGGTCGACTCGCGGGGTCCCTGGACGCATCATTCCAGGTCCTCGATGGTGGTGGCGCGGGTGTAGGAACCCTCGAAGTGCCTGACGAAGGCATCGCGCATCTCTTCCCAGGAGTCGATGCTATCCGGGGGGAGAGTGTTGATCCACTGCCTGCACGCTCCCTCCATCATCAGGGGGAGGTAGCGGGCGGCTAGTAGGTCGGTGTGGCCAGCGATCCCCATCGCCATGAGGTAGGTGTCCAGCCACACGGAGGGGTCGTACGAAGGGTCGTACTTCTCTATTTCCTTCGGCGCTTTGAAGTTCGCCTGGTATTTTTCGCCTCGGATCATCGGTCCGAAGCATCGGGGCCCGAGTCGGCTTAGCGACCCCATCGGCTCGTCGTCGCGGCGATTGGTTAGGGTGTGTCGCAGGTCGTCGGGCTGGCGTGCGCGCCAGCTCTGGTTGTTGATGATGTGGGTGCGGGCGTCGACGGGCTGACCGTTGGCGGCGACGAAGTTGGTCGCTGGCCTGGGGTCGTTGGTGGAGAGTGCCGCGTTCGCGGGTCGGTGTTGGAGCTGCAGTGGTTCGGGTGGCGGGCAGTTGAGGGTGTTTGCCACCAATGGACGGCCACTTGAGGCCGCTCTGCTGCCCGATGAACGCGAGTACATCCGGACCTGTGAGTCGACACCTGCATTTTGTTGCTCGACCGCCTTTGCGAGCAGGGCCTTGACGTACTGGATCTGTAGGGTGCCGTCACCAGTGGTTGTGATGTTGTCGGCCGCTGCTTGGCCCGCCACGAGGTTGTCCATCGGGGTGGAGAACAGTGGTAGGCCATTCGCGTCTCGATCCCGTGAGGATACCACGATCCGCGGCTGGTCCCTGGGGGGTGCGCGGTTGGGTGCAGGTGGGGCGTCGCTCGCCGTCGACCCTGGTGGGGGCCGGGCGCTTCCTCCGGGTGGCGCGTTCTCGCAGATCGCGCGCTCGGCCACACGGGCCGGGTCATTCTCGTCGTCGAAGTTCAGGGCGCGCCCCTGGACGGTGGGGTTCAAGCGCGACCTGATTCGCTGCTGGCGGTAACATGACAGCTCCTGCGACGTCACCTGCTCGAGGCGAAATTTTTCGCGCTCAGCTTGCTCCTTGCGGACTGCCTCCGCCAGCTTCAGGCAGAGTTCCTCGACCTCCATTGCCGTGGCGTTAGGAGGGATCGGGGTGGAGAAGGGATCCTCTGGTGGGTCGGTGCCAGTCGCCATGTAGGTCGCGGCGTGGCGACCAGTCCCATCGAGGAGATCAGCGGAGTTCTCCGACCCGGAGTCATAGTCGAAGATCCCAAGGATGGAGGGATCCTCGAAGTCTCCTACGTTGGAGACCTGGGTAATGGAGCCCGCGGGCGAAGCCGCGATGATGGATCCGGCGAGTGACGCCGGAGTCGCCGAGTCGGCGTCGTCGTTGAGGGCCGCGTCTTCCGCGGCCGCGGTGGTTTCGGCCATGTCTCTGTGGGCCGAGTTGTACTCGGAGGCGAGGCGGTGGATCGTGCGGACCTGGCTCTCGAAGAGCCGGTCGCGTGGCGGCGACTCGCGGATGTGAGCCGAGTCCTCCGAGACGATGACGTCGGTGAGGCCGACGAAGAGGCTGATCATGCCGACTGGCAAGATCATGCTATGCGTGACGGGTCGCGCCGCCGGGACGTAGCTGCTCGGCAAGATCTGGAGCATCTCGCCGATCGCTATCATGCGGCCGGTGGCGACCGACTCATTGATGGGCAGATTGGATCTCGCCGCAGAACACTGGCTAGACCGGCCAGTCCCCACGGTGGGCGCGACTGTCGTGGGAATGACCACGGCAGATGCTACAATCGGCAGCGAGTAGTAGAACATGGGGCAAGGGCGGCCAGCCATCTGTGGTGCGAGATGAGGGCGGAGACACAGGGTTTTACCCAGGTTCGGCCCCCTGGAGGGTAAAGACCTACTCCTGCTAGATTGTATTATGATGGAAGTATAATGGGGCGAGCTCGACGGCTAGGCGGCGAGTCGCTTGGGTGGATGATGGACCGTATCCTCTACACGCCCTGTAGGGAGGTTTATATAGACTCACCCCCCTAGGGTTTACGTATCTCAACCGAATCAGTTAAGGTTTCGGCACTCGTTTAACCTAATCCGACTGGGCCTATCTACTCTCCTGGGCCTTCAGCTTCCAGTCGCTTGGATCCACGCTAGGTCCTGATCCAGTCGCCATCCTGCAGGCCCACTCGCTAGTTCCTGGGCCAGTCGGAAACGTCCTGCTGGGTATACCCCGGTAGGCATATCCCCATCATTCGGAGTTTCCCCGAGTTAGGGTTTTCACCCCTCGGAACCCCTGATTAAATTGTCGAGCATGTCTTAGGGTTTCAATTTAGTGCAATTTAACTTATCATATCAGCAGTATTGCTTGTGCATTGCATCGATGCCATGTATTTATTGTTTCCCCTTTATTTCCGGTGTTTGGTTCTTCGCGGTAGAATACGATATCGATATCGAGATCGAGATTGAAGTCAAAGATCAATACCATCAAAGATTGAAGATCGACGAACAATACTTGACCAACTATAATCAAGTTAAGTACAAGGCTTCCTAAGATCTGCTTATTGTTTATCAACTGGCAAAGGCAAGCATAGCCCCACCATGATATAATCCTATGATTCAAAAGCATTTCATTTCCTGCCATGATGCATATGATTCTACTGTGGTCTTTTATTGCTAGATAGAGTATCCTATCTGTTGCATTATTCCCTTTGAGCTTATATTATTTGATCCAGTACTCCTAGCATAACTAGGTTTGGCTTGTGTGCACTGCTAGAGCTTATATCTGTTTCCTGCTTATCCATGCTTAGCTATTGAGTCTGGTTCATCCAGATGATGTATCAGATGCAGAAAATCTAGTATGATAGGAGAACGTGATGAGATGATATCAGAGGTGATATGATTTTAAATATGCTAAGGCTTGTATGGGAGGCCACGGTGGGATGTGGTTTTTCTAGTCCCATGCTCGCCACCACTAGGAACTGAGTTCTTGCCTTTGGAACCGAGATGAGCATACAGCCACACGGGGCTTGGGAACCCCTCGCCTGATTAGCTTGCCTAGTAGATTCCATGAGTCACATAGTTCGGCGTTCCATTCGACATATGCATAGAAAACCTTTTGAAAGATTTTCCGGGTGAAGGTGCATTCATAACAGGTAGGGAAGCGTGGCCACGGTTGCTTGGGGTTGATAGCGCCCCTGGTAACCCAACCTCGCCTCACATCTTGAAGTATGTGCTTCGGGATTTGACCCATTACGGTGGAACCATACTTGTTGCGTGACTCATGGTCTCGGGGAAAGCAAGGTAAAGGTCGTGGCCAACCACCCTCTGCCGGCCTTCCAAGGAAGAGGGCTAATAGCTTGACATTAAGAGTCAGTTGGTACGTGTGGGTAAAGTTGTACACCCTTGCAAGGTTAAATCTTTTCGAAAAGCCGTGTTCACGGTTATGAACGCTTGGTGATCAGATTCTAAGATCATAGAGAACTTGAACCTAATCGTAAAACTTGGGAGATCAACATGTGCTTAAGGATGCTTCCTCATGGGTACGAGGGGGTGATCCTAGTTGGTAGATGATGATGACTTGGTGGATATGAAAAGATGATGATCAATATTTCGGAGATGTCACTCTCTTATCCCCTTTTAAAATACTCTGATTAGACGAGCTTCTTCTGTCCCTCTTGTTTTATAAACAAAGACGACTTTATGCAAAACAACTCCACCGGCCATAAGTCTTGCGGAGTACACCCTGTACTCACCCTTGCTTTGTTGATACTTTTGGTAGAGTAAGTGTTCCCCTGAAGACAAGATTCATACTACATCGACATCGACGAGTATCTTGGGGTTCCCGGCCGGCAGCCTAGAATCTATGGGCTGGGACATCATCGTTATGCTTCAGGCCTCTTAGGCCCTTTGTCAAGTTTGTTATACTTAATAGCATAATTTGCCTTCCGTTTTTTGATGTTTGTGGTCAGTGACCTTTTCTTGTAATAATTTGGTTCTCTGCTCAGTTATGAGCTTGCTGTAATAAATTTTGTGTCGTAGGGTCACTAGCATGTTACCGATTCTTCACTGGATATCCTCGAGCTCAAGGTTAAGCTTTTGTCAAACGGAGGTCTGGGATTTGTTTAGCTCTGATCCCGGGGGTGTCACACCACAACGCTTTGCTTTGCACTCCTCCAGCTAACTGCTGCACCATTCAAAGTAAATACGTATCTAGATTGAGATTTAGAATCATCCGGATCGGTGTTCCAACTAGCATCGGTGTAACCATTAACAAAAAGTTGTTCATCACCTCCTTAATAAAGAACCATATCCGTAGTTCTTCTCAAGTACTTAAGGATGTGTTTGACCGCTGTCCAATGATCCACTCCTGGATCACTTTGATATCTGCTAGTCAAACTAACAGATGCAATGTCGGGTCTAGTACATAGCATGACATACATAAGAGATCCTATGGTTGAGGCCTAAGGAGTCTTACTAAACCTTTCACTATCTTCTGCCGTTGCAGGACTTTGAGTTTTACTCAAGGTCGTATTGGGCAACATGGGCAAGAACCCTTTCTTGCCATCTTCCATTCCAAACCTCTTTAGAACTTTGTCCAAATATGTACTTTGTGACAATGATATTAGGCGTCTTTATCTATCTCTATAAATCTTTATGCCTAATATGTAAGCTGCTTCGCCAAGATCTTTCATTCAAAAACTATTATTCAAATATTAAGAAGGTCTACATCATTCAACAATCAACAATATGTCATCTACATATAGTATTAGGAATGCTACAAAGCTCCCACTCACTTTCTTGTAAATACAAGCTTCTCCATAAGTTTGTATAAAAGAAAATCTTTTGATTACCTTATCAAAACGTTGATTCCAACTTTGGGATGCTTGCTTCAATCCATAAATGGACCGTTGAAGTTTGCATACCTTGTTAGCATCTTTAGGATCGACAAAACTTTTAGGTTGTACCATATACAACTCTTCATCAATGTCTCCATCGAGGAACGCCGTTTTGACATCCATCTGCCATATCTCATAATCATAATATGCAGCGATTGCTAACAAAATCCTCACAGACTTTAGCTTCGCTACTGGTGAGAAAGTCTCATCGTAGTCAACCCCTTGAATTTGTTGAAACTCTTTTGCGACAAGTCGAGCTTTATAGACAGTAACATTACCATCAACATATGTTCTCTTCTTGAAAATCCATTTGTTCTCGACAGCCTTCCGGCCATCCGGTAAGTCCACCAAAGTCCATACTTGGTTTTCGTATATGGATCCAATCTCAGATTTGATGGCTTCTTGCCATTTATTGGAATCTAGGCTCATCATGGTTTCCAAATATGTCGCAGGGTCATCGGTGTTGTCCACCAACATGACACTCATAACGGGATCATACCAATCAGGAGTGGTACGAGTTCTCGTTGACCTGCGAGGTTCCGTAGTAACTTCAACCGAAGTTTCATGATCAACATCATTAGCTTCCTCTCTTATTGGTGTAGGCGCCACAGGAACTACTTCCGGTGCTGCGCTACTTGCAAGTTTGAGGGAAGGTTCGACAACCTCGTCGAGTTCTACTTTCCTTCTAGTCACTTCTTTTGAGAGGAACTGCTTCTCTAGAAAGGATCCATTCTTGGCAACAAAGATTTTTCCCTCGGATCTATGATAGAAGGTATACCCAATAGTTTCCTTCGGGTTACCTATGAAGACGCATTTTTCCACTTTGGGTTCAAGCTTGTCGGGCTGTAACTTCTTTACATAAGCTTCGCAACCCCAAACTTTAAGGAACGACAATTTAGGTTTCTTCCCAAACCATAATTCATACGGTGTCGTTTCAACGGATTAATATGGTGCCCTATTTAAAGTGAATGCGGCTGTTTATAATGCATAACCCCAAAACGATAGCGGTAAATCTGTATGTGACATCATAGAACGAACCATATCTAAGAGAGTTCCATTATGACGTTCGGACACACCATTACGTTGTGGTGTTCCTAGCGGTGTCAATTGTAAAAGTATTCCGCATTTCTTCAAATGCTCGCCAAACTCGTAACTTAGATATTCACCTCCACGATCAGATCATAGAAATTTAATCTTCTTGTTACGTTGATTCTCTACCTCACTTTGAATTCCTTAAACTTATCGAAAGTTTTGGACTTATGTTTCATGAAATAGATATACCCATATCTACTCAAATCATCCATGAAGGTAAGAACATAACAATAACCATCGCGCGATGCTACACTCATTGGGCCACACACTGTTGGAATTATGCCCTAGAGGCAATAATAAAGATGTTATTATTATAATTCTTGTTCATGATAATGTTTATATTCCATGCTAGAATTGTATTAGGTGGAAACTTTATTACTTGTGTGGTTTGTGAACAACACCGTGTCCCTAGTATGCCTCTATGGACTAGCTCATTGATCAATGATGGTTAAGGTTTCCTAACCATAGACATGAGTTGTCGATTGATAATGAGATCATATCATTAGGGGAATGATATGATGGACAGACTCAAACTAAGCGAAGCAATTAGATCGTGTCATCGTGTTCATCTTTGCGAAGCTTTTCTTATGTCAAATATTGTATTCCTTAGACCATGAGATAATACAACTCCCTTGTATCGTAAGAAAGCTTTGAGGTCATCAAACGTCATCCTATGAGAGGGTGATCATAAAGGTGTCTCTCAGGTGATCGGAAAGTACCTGTTGGGTTGTATGTATCGAGATGGGATTTGTCCCTCCCAAGTCGGAGAGATATACTTCGGGCCCACTCGGTAATCGATATCAACACCGCTTGCAAGCATTTGGTTAAGGAGTTAATCACAAAGTGATATCGGATTACGGAACGAGTAAAGTACTTGCTGTGAACGAGATTGAACTAGGTATGACGGTACCGACGATCAAATCTCGGGCAAGTAAAATATCGCGAGACGAAGGGAATATATATATGGGATTGATTGAATCCTGGCATCGTGGTTCATCCGATATTATCATCGATGAATGTGTGGGAGTCAATATGGGTTTCCAGACCCCGTTGTTGATTATTGATAGTAGATCATGTCCGCATATTCTCGAACCCGAAGGGTCACACACTTAACGTGTCTCGATGCTAGGATAGATTGGATAATTGGTTTATGAGTTTTTGTTCGGAATCTCGGATGGGATCCGAGACATCACGAGAGGTTCCGGAGTGGTCCGGAGAATAAGATTCATATAAGGCAGTGCAGTTTTTGGAGTTCGGAATTGTTCCGGGTTAATCGGTATTGTACCGGAAGCTTCTAGAACCTTCCGGAGGGGGACCAACGTGGTCCCACCTTCCGGGAGGGGGCATGGGCCTATGAGGGAGTTCCCTGGCCGCTTTGGGACAGGGGCACAAGGCCCCATAGGGCCCAACCGGCCAGCAAGGGTAAAACCCTAGTTGGAGCTTCTAGAAGGGGGTTTCCTTGCCCCCCACTCCTCCCTCCTTGGCCGCCGGCCTTGGGCTTGGGGGAGGGGTTAGGGCAGGCACCCACCCCTCTATATATAGAGGGATGGGGTGCACCACCCCCCCCCCACACCACCTCCTCAACCCTAGCCGCCCTGCTGCCCTCCTCTCTCTCTCCCTCCCGACTGCGTGTAGGCGAAGCCCTGCTGCAGAAACTCTCCACCACATACACCGCACCGTCGCGTTGTAGATCCAATCCATCTCTCCACCATACTTGCTGGACCAAGGAAGGAGGAGACGTCGAGGTGCTGCACGTTGCATCTCACGGAGTCATCGCCACTTGTGGTGCTAGATCGGATCGGATCGCGAGGAGGAGAAGCGAGTACGACTACATCACCCACGTTCCGACGAACGTTCTGTTGTGCGAATCTTCAAGGGTATGAAGATCTAATCCAATCTCTCTCGTTGTTTGCATCTCCTAGATTAGATCTTGGCTTCCCTCTGTTCGCATCCGTAGAAAATTTTGATTTACTATGCCGCGAAACCCTTCAGTGGTATCAGAGCTAGATCTATGCGTAGATATGTTTCATGATTAAAACGCAACATGGTTGTTGTGGGCGTTGATGTTTTCTGTTGCAAGCCTCTTGTTTGTGTTCTTCTTATGACACGGGATAGTGAGATTGAAGCGGTCCAGGCCAACCTTACACGACGCCGTTCGCGAGACCGGCTCCGCACTTGACGTGTGGCTTGTTTCACACATGCGGCTGGTGGATGCCAGTTTCTCTCACTATAGTTGTCATGGGATTAACACCGGAGTTTGCCAACCATAATATCACCGTTGTGGCTTTCCGTAGGTAAGAATCGTTCTTAGCATGCTACTCCCATAAGCCACGTAAAACATGTAACAACAAAGTAGAGGCGTCTAACTTGTTTTTGCAGGGAGTGTTTTCTATGATATGGTATGGCCCAAGATGTGATGTGTATAGTGTATGCGATGATCATGTTTTTGTAATGTTCCACGACTTGCATGTCGATGAGTACACAACCGGCATGAGCCATATGGTTGTCTTTATAATTGTGTATGACATGTGTGTCCACTTCTTATACGCCATGTAATAGTTTCACTTTATCGCTAAGTAGTTAGCAATAATTGTAGTTGCTATTCGTGGTGGAGGCAATCATGGTGGAGTGATGTATATCATGCCGGCACGCACAAGATGGAGATCATTGCGCAAAGATTGCCTATACCATGTCACATAAAGTTATATGCATGTGATGTTTATCCTTTTATGTATCTTATTATGCTTAGATCGCGACGGTAGCATTATAAGATGATTCCTCACTTAAAGATCAAGATAAAATTGTGTTCTCCCCAAGTATGCACCGTTGCGAAAGTTCGTCGTGTCCAAGCATCACGTGATGATCGGGTGCTATAGACTCTACGTTCACATACAACGGGTGCAAGCCAGTTTTTGCACACGCGGAAATACTTGGGTCTAACTTGACGAGCCTAGCATGTACAGACATGGCCTCGGAACACATGAACCGAAAGGTTAAACATGAGTCATATGAATGATATGATCGACACTTCGTTGTCCACCATTGAAACCACATCTCTTCTCGTGAAGATCGTATTAGGTGTGGTGAATTTGGATCGTGTTCACTAAAAAACTTGAGGGATGTTGAATTTAGTGGGAGTTCATCTAGTAATTTGATTAAAAGTTGAACTAGTTATCATGAACATAGTCTAATTTGTACTTGCAAATATTGTAGATCAAATGGCTAAGTCCAACTTCAACTTAAACGTTTTTGCTGAGAAGGAAAAGCTTAAAAACAATGGGTCTAACTTCACCAACTGGTTCCGCAATCTGAGAATCATTCTCTCTGGCGGTCAAAAGGACTATGTCCTTAAGAATGCGTTAGGTGACGCCCCTGCTGCTACTGCGCCGGCTGATGAGAAAGTTGTCTATCAGTCGCGCAAAGATGATTATGGTGTGATTAAGAGCACCATGTTGTTTGCTATGGAATCGGACCTTCAAAATCGTTTTGAAGACTATCCTGGGCCCTTTGAGATTCTCGAGGAGCTGAAAACCATGTTTCAGACTCAGGCCCGTTCTGAGAGATATGAGATCTCTGAGAAGTTCTTTAACTGCAAGATGGAGGAAGGGAGTTCCGTTAGTGAGCACGCCATTAAGATGTCGGGCTACACTCAACGCCTTGAGCAACTGGACTGCAAGATTCCAGAGGAGCTCAAGATTGACAGGGTTCTGCAATCACTCCCTCCCAGCTACAAAAGTTTTGTAGTGACTCACAATCAGATTGGTTCCACTGATACGATCACCGAGCTCTTCGCAAAGCTGAAGGCTGCGGAGGTGGACATCAAAAAGGATAATCATGTGTTGATGGTCAACAA
Source organism: Avena sativa (assembly GCA_916181665.1). Taxonomy (NCBI): domain Eukaryota; kingdom Viridiplantae; phylum Streptophyta; class Magnoliopsida; order Poales; family Poaceae; genus Avena; species Avena sativa. The sequence goes on along the minus strand of OV702279.1, from coordinate 228,643,771 downwards.
GCCCCCCACCTTCAAGAAAGGTAAGGGTGCAAAGAAGCCCTTCAAGAAAGGCGGCGGCAAGCGCGTTGCCCCTGCTGAGAAGAAGCTCAAGTCTGGTCCTAAGCCGGACACTGAGTGCTTCTATTGCAAGGACAAGGGTCACTGGAAGCGCAACTGCCCGAAGTACTTAGCGGACAAGAAGGCTGGCACCATCAAAGGTATATTTGATATACATGTTATTGATGTATTCCTTACTAGCCCTCGTTGTAGTGCCTGGGTATTTGATACTGGTTCAGTTGCTAATATTTGTAACTCGAAACAGGAGCTACGGAATAGACGGCGGCTTGCGAGGGATGAGGTGACGATGCGCGTTGGCAACGGATCAAGAGTTGATGTGATGGCCGTCGGCACGCTCTCCTTAGTTTTACCTTCGGGATTAGTTTTAAACCTCAATAAATGTTATTATGTGCATGCGTTGAGCATGAACATTATTTCTGGATCTTGTTTATTGCAAGACGGTTATTCATTTAAATCGGAGAATAATGGTTGTTCTATTTATATGAGTAACATCTTTTATGGTCATGCACCTATTGTGAATGGTTTATTTCTTCTAAATCTCGAAAGGGATGAAACACACATCCATAACATTGAGGCTAAGAGATGCAAAGTAGATAGTGATAATACTACTTATTTGTGGCACTGTCGTCTAGGTCATATTGGTGTAAAGCGCATGAAGAAACTCCATTCTGATGGACTTTTGGAGTCTCTTGATTTTGAATCATTTGACACATGCGAACCATGCCTCATGGGCAAGATGATCAAAACCCCGTTCTCCGGTATGATGGAGCGAGCAACGGACTTATTGGAAATCATACATACCGATGTATGCGGACCGATGAGTGTTTCGACGCGCGGTGGATATCGCTATTTTCTCACTTTTACCGATGACTTAAGTAGATATGGGTATATCTATTTAATTAAACATAAATCTGAAACATTTGAAAAGTTCAAAGAATTTCAGAATGAAGTGGAGAACCATCATAACAGAAAGATTAAGTTTCTACGATCCGATCGTGGAGGTGAATATTTGAGTTATGATTTTCTCACGCATCTTAAAGCAAGCGGAATCGTTTCGCAACTCACGCCACCCGGAACACCACAGCGCAATGGTGTGTCTGAACGCCGGAACCGAACCCTATTAGATATGGTCCGATCGATGATGTCTCTTACTGATTTGCCGTTATCATTATGGGGTTATGCATTAGAAACCGCTGCATTCACTTTAAATAGGGCTCCATCTAAATCCGTTGAGACGACACTGTATGAACTGTGGTTTGGTGCTAAACGTAAGTTGTCGTTTCTTAAAGTTTGGGGATGCGAAGCTTACGTCAAGAAGTTGATGCCGGACAAGCTCGAACCCAAAGTGGAGAAATGCGTCTTCATAGGATACCCTAAGGAAACTATTGGGTATACCTTCTATCACAGAACCGAAGGCAAAGTGTTTGTCGCAAAGAACGGTTCCTTTCTTGAGAAGGAGTTTCTCTCGAAAGAAGTGAGTGGGAGGAAAGTAGAGCTAGACGAGGTTACTGAACCTTCTCTTGAATTAGAGAGTAGCGCAGCACCTGAAATTGTTCCAGTGCCGCCTGCACCAACAATAGAGGAAGCTAATGACAAGGATCATGAAGCTTCGGACGATGCTGCTACTGAACGTCGCAGGTCGACAAGGTCGCGTGCCCCTCTTGAGTGGTACGGCAACCCTGTCTTGACTGTCTTGTTGGTAGAAGACAGTGAACCTACGAACTATGAGGAAGCGATGATGAGCCCGGACTCTGAGAAATGGCTAGAAGCCATGAAATCCGAATTGGGATCCATGAGCGAAAACCAAGTATGGACTTTGGTGGACCCTCCTAGCGACCGAAAGGTCGTTGAGTGCAAATGTATCTTCAAGAAGAAAACGGACGCGGATGGTAATATTACCGTCTATAAAGCACGGCTTGTCGCGAAAGGTTTTCGACAAGTTCAAGGTGTTGACTACGATGAGACTTTCTCTCCCGTAGCGATGTTTAAGTCCATTCGGATTTTATTAGCAATTGCTGCGTTTCATGATTATGAAATATGGCAGATGGATGTCAAGACTGCGTTCCACAATGGCAACATTGATGAAGAGTTGTATATGATGCAACCCGAAGGTTTTGTCGATCCTTAGGATGTTGATAAAGTATGCAAACTTCAGCGTTCCATTTATGGACTGAAGCAAGCATCTCGGAGTTGGAACCTTCGTTTTGATCAAGTGATCAAGAGCTTTGGATTTGTTCCAAATTGCTACGAAGCTTGTATCTACAAGAAAGTGAGTGGGAGCTCGGTAACATTTCTGGTACTATATGTGGATGACATATTGATTATTGGAAATGACATTAACATGCTTAACGATGTGAAGAGTTATTTGAACAAGTGTTTTTCAATGAAAGACCTAGGTGAAGCTGCTTATATATTGGGCATCAAAATCTATAGAGATAGACAAAGACGCCTGATAGCTTTAAGCCAGAGTACATACCTAGACAAAGTTCTGAAAAGGTTCAGAATGGATAAGGCAAAGAAAGGTTCAGTGCCTATGTTGTCAGGTAAGATATTGAGCAAGGCTCAGTGTCCAGCTACGGTAAATGATAGGGAAGCTATGAGAAAAGTGCCTTATGCCTCGGCCATAGGTTCTATCATGTATGCCATGCTGTGTACTAGACCGGATGTGTCCAATGCTCTTAGTTTGACGAGCAGATATCAAAGTGATCCAGGAGTGGAACACTGGACAGCCGTGAAGAACATCCTAAAGTACCTAAATAGGACTAAAGAAATGTTCTTAGTCTATGGGGGTGATGAACAGCTCGTCGTAAAAGGTTACGTTGACGCTAGTTTCGACACCGACAAGGATGATTCTAAATCTCAGACAGGATACGTGTATATTTTGAATGGAGGAGCTGTGAGCTGGAGAAGCTGCAAGCAAAGCGTGATCGCAGGATCTACAGTAGAAGCGGAATACATGGCTGCTGCAGAAGCGTCAAGTGAAGGAGTTTGGATCGGGAACTTCATCACTGAGCTTGGCGTGGTTCCAAGTGCATTGGACCCACTGGAGATATTGTGTGACAACACTGGCGCCATAGCACTCGCTAAGGGACCAAGATATCATCCAAAGACCAAGCATATCAACCGCAAGTTTCATATAATCAGAGATTATATAGGAGATGGAGATCTGAAGATTAGCAAAGTACATACGGATCTGAATGTCACAGATCCATTGACTAAACCTCTTCCATGTGTAAAACATGATCAGCACCTCAGTGCCATGGGTGTGAGATTGTTGCCAAATGTAAACTAGATTATTGACTCTAGTGCAAGTGGGAGACTGTTGGAATTATGCCCTAGAGGCAATAATAAAGATGTTATTATTATAATTCTTGTTCATGATAATGTTTATATTCCATGCTAGAATTGTATTAAGCAGAAACTTTAATACTTCTGTGGTTTGTGAACAACACCGTGTCCCTAGTATGACTATATGGACTAGCTCATTGATCAATGATGGTTAAGGTTTCCTAACCATAGACATGAGTTGTCGATTGATAATGAGATCATATCATTAGGGGAATGATATGATGGACAGACCCAAACTAAGCAAAGCAATTAGATCGTGTCATCGTGTTCATCTTTGCGAAGCTTTTCTTATGTCAAATATTGTATTCCTTAGACCATGAGATAATACAACTCCCTGGTATCGTAAGAAAGCTTTGAGGTCATCAAACGTCATCCTATGAGAGGGTGATCATAAAGGTGTCTCTCAGGTGATCGGAAAGTACCTGTTGGGTTGTATGTATCGAGATGGGAATTGTCCCTCCCAAGTCGGAGAGATATACTTCGGGCCCACTCGATAATCGATATCACCACCGCTTACAAGCATGTGGTTAAGGAGTTAATCACAAAGTGATATCGGATTACGGAACGAGTAAAGTACTTGCTGTGAACGAGATTGAACTAGGTATGACGGTACCGACGATCAAATCTCGGGCAAGTAAAATATCGCGAGACGAAGGGAATATATATATGGGATTGATTGAATCCTGGCATCGTGGTTCATCCGATATGATCATCGATGAATGTGTGGGAGTCAATATGGGTTTCCAGACCCCGCTGTTGATTATTGATAGTAGATCATGTCCGCATATTCTCGAACCCGAGTGGTCACACACTTAACGTGTCTTGACGCTAGGATAGATTGGATAATTGGTTTATGAGTTTTTGTTCGGAGTCTCGGATGGGATCCGAGACATCACGAGAGGTTCCGGAGTGGTCCGGAGAATAAGATTCATATAAGGCAGTCCAGTTTTTGGAGTTCGGAATTGTTCCGGGTTAATCGGTATTGTACCGGAAGCTTCTAGAACCTTCCGGAGGGGGACCAACGTGGTCCCACCTTCCGGGAGGGGGCATGGTCCTATGAGGGAGTGCCCTGGCCGCTTTGGGCCAGGGGCACAAGGACCCATAGGGCCCAACCGGCCAGCAAGGGTAAAACCCTAGTTGGAGCTTCTAGAAGGGAGGGGGTTTCCTTGCCCCCCACTCCTCCCTCCTTGGCCGCCGGCCTTGGGCTTGGGGGAGGGGTTAGGGCAGGCGCCCACCCCTCTATATATAGAGGGCTGGGGCGCACCACCACCCCCCACACACACACACACCTCCTCCTCAACCCTAGCCGCCCTGCTGCCCTCCTCTCTCTCTCTCCCTCCCGACTGCGTGTAGGCGAAGCCCTGCTGCAGAAACTCTCCACCACATACACCGCACCGTCGCGTTGTAGATCCAATCCATCTCTCCACCATACTTGCTGGACCAAGGAAGGAGGAGACGTCGAGGTGTTGCACGTGTGCATATCACGGAGGCATCGCCACTTGTGGTGCTAGATCGGATCGGATCGCGAGGAGGAGAAGCGAGTATGACTACATCACCCACGTTCCGACGAACGTTCCGCTGTGCGAATCTTCAAGTGTATGAAGATCTAATCCAATCTCTCTCGTTGTTTGCATCTCCTAGATTAGATCTTGGCTTCCCTCTGTTTGCATCCGTAGAAAATTTTGATTTACTATGCCGCGAAACCCTTCACACACATCGGTATGTATGATTTCCAATAAGTCCATAGCTAGCTCCATCATACCAGAAAATGGAGTCTTATTGATTTTACCCATCAGACATGCTTCGCATCTTGCATGTGATTCGAAATCAAGTGATTCAAGAAGTCTATCGGAATGGAGTTTCTTCATACGCTTCACTCCAATATGACCAAGACGACAGTGCCACATATAGGTCGAGTTATCGCTCAATTTCAAACGTTTAGCTTCAATGTTATTAATGTGTGTATTTCTACAATCGAGATTCAATAAGAATATACCATCTATCAAAGGTGCATGTGCATAAAACATATTACTCATATAAATCGAACAACCATTATTCTCGGACTTAAACAAGTAACCGTCTCGCAATAAACATGATCCGGATATAATGTTCATGCTCAACGCAGGCACCAAATAACAATTATTTAAGTATTAAACTAATCCTGATGGTATATGAAGAGGCAGCGTGCCGACCGCGATCACATCAACCTTTGATACATTTCCGACGTGCATCGTCACCTTGTTCTTCGCTAGTTTCCGTCTATTCTGCAGCACCTGTTTCGAGTTACAAAAATGAGCAACCAAACCAGTATCAAATACCCAGGCACTACTACGAGTACTAGTGAGATACACATCAATAACATGTATATCGGATATACCTTTCTTCGTGATGTTGCCGTTCATCAAATCCACCAAGTACTTAGGGCAATTCCGCTTCCAGTGACCTTCTCCCTTGCAGTAAAAGCACGCAGTATCAGGCTTAGGACCAGCCTTGGTCTTCTTTGCCTGCGCGGTAACTTTCTTACCTCCCTTCTTGAAGTTTCCCTTTTTCTTAGACTTGCCTTGCTTCTTGAATTTGGTAGTCTTATTGACCAACAACACTTGGTGCTCTTTCTTGATCTCCACTTCTGCAGACTTTAACATGGAGAAGAGTTCAGGCAACGACTTGTCCATGTTTTGCATATTGTAGTTCATCACAAAGTTCTTGTAACTTGGTGGTAGTGATTGGAGGACATGGTTAATCCCCAAAGCATTAGGAATCACTATACCCAAGCTTTGAAGCTTGCTTGCGTGCCCAGACATCTTAAGCACATGCTCACTGACAGAGTTGCCCTCTTCCATCTTGCAGTTAAAGAACTTTTCAGAAGCCTCATAACTCTCAACTGCCGCGTGAGCCTCAAATATCATTTTGAGTTCACGGACAATATCATGTGGGTCATGGTTCTCAAACCTTTTCTGAATCTCCGATTCCAAACCATACAAGATAGCACACTGAACTTTGGAGTACTGATTCTTCCGAGTGAGGAAAACATTCTTTACCTCATCGGTAGCATCAGCTGCAGGTGGGTCACCCAGCGGTGCATCCAGCACAAAGGTCAAATTACTAGCATTGAGGACAATCCTCAAGTTGTGAAACCAATCTGCGAAGTTGCTTCCATTGTTTTTCAACTTTTCTTTCTCTAGGAATGCATTAAATTGATGGTAGGCGCCGCCATTGATCTACAACATATTTGCAATAGTTAAGACTAAGTTTATGTGATTAATCCCTCACATATCCCTCAAATTGAGTTCTAATTAATAGTTAAATTAATCTAGGTGAACTCCCACTCAAAACAATATCCCTCACATTGTTTTAGTGATCACACGAACCAAATCCACCACATCAAAACCGATCATCACGAGAGTTGATGTAGCTTCAAAGGCGAACAATCAACATGTTCATCATATCTACTATATGACTCATGCTTTACCTTTCGGTGATCCGTGTTCCGAAACCATGTTTGTACATGCTAGGCTCGTCAAAATCAAACCTTAGCTTCCGCATGAGCAAATCTGGCTTTCTCCCGTTGTATACACTCGTAGAATCTAACACACCCGATCATCACGTGGTGCTTCGAAACAACAAGATTTAGCAACGGTTCTTACTAAGTATGAACACTTTATAACTTGAAATTTTGTGCTACAGGGATCATCTTATAATGCTACCGTCGCGAACTAAGCAATACAAGATGCATAAAAGGATTTACATCACATAAAATTCATAATATGTGATATGATATGGCCTTTCTTCTTGTGCTTCCGATATCCATCTTCAAGCATGAACATGATCTCCATCATTACCGGCATGGCGTCAAGGTCAATGGCGCCGCTTCATGGTTGTCGTCCACCAGCATCAACTATTACAACTACTTTGAATAATAGACACGCGGGTCTTAACGGAATTAAAAGACAACCATATGGCTCATGCCGGTTGCCGACTTACAATAAGGAACATTGCATACATCATATATAATCACAATCATGGCCATATCACATCAGAGCACACCCCTGCAAAACAAAGTTAGACGCCTCTAATTTTCTTTGCATGTTTTACGTGGTTTGGGGCTTTCAATAAGTGTCGTTCTAACTTACGAACAAGAACCACAACGTTGATACTAGTATTGTCAATCACCAGCTGTAAATTGAATCTTAACTATGTTGGGAGAAACAGGCACCCTCAAAGCCACTTATGCAATACAAGTTGCATGTCATGCATGGAGCAAGTCTCATGAACGATGTCATGTAAGGTTAGCCTGGGCCGCTTCATCCCACCATCCCACAAGATGCAAAGTACACAAGAAGCAATCGACAACAAAAGCATCAACGCCCATAATGACCATTGTGTTCTACTCGTGCAACAGATCTACATATAGACACGGCTCTGATACCATTGTAGGGGTTCGTAGCATGGAAAACAAAAAAATTCTACTAGATTGAAGTAACGAGTCGATTAGAGTACTCAACCTGGAAGATTCCAAAGCGGTCAACGAGAGAAGATTCTCGTGGGTGATGTAGTCGTACACTTGCCGATCTCAAGATCGCGTAGAATATCCTTCCGGCGCTGCGTTCTGGCAGCTCTTCCATAGTCAGTCACACGTTCGGTACTTGATGAAGACCTTCCTCTCCCTTGTTTCAGAAGGTAGCGAAGGTTGTAGTTCTCCCCTCGCGATTCGGGTAGCACGACGGCGTGGTGTCAGAAGTAGAGGGAAGATTCTGCAGGGCTTAGCCTAAGCCGGTGCGATTTTTGGAGGATTTAGGGTTTCCGGTGATCTAGGTTTAGAAGGCCGAAGAGGAGTAGAAGGTGTCGGCGGCGGCTAGGTCAACGGTGACGGGCCGGCGGCGACTGGCGGCGGCAACGGCGTGTGGTGGCGGCGGCTTGGAGACGCACGGTGGGGAGGGCTTGGGCTTGTGGTCTTTGGGGCAGCCCTCCCCCTCTATTTATGAGAGGGGGGCAGCCTTGGGAGAGGCGAGTTTGAATCCATACCCAAACCCAAGTTGGATAGAAGGAAGGACTCTTTCCTTCTTCCACTAGGAAATTATTGTTCCAGTTTGACTTTTCAAACCTCCCTTTTGACTTTCAATTTAGAGCTTTAATTCTCTCTCGCAAATGCCTAACCAAGTGACCTAGTACATGATCCAATCATTCCACTTACCCATGACACATTCATGGACCATTCCCCTTCCGGTTCGGTGAACCTTCTAGACCCTTCTAGAACCTCTCTGATGAAAACATCGAAATCATTCCCGAACTGCGAAATCGGACTTTCCTTATATGAATCTTATTCTCTGGACCATTTCGGATCTCCTCGTGATATCCCGGATCCCATCCGAGACTCCGAACAACATTCGGTATCCCTACTTACATTCCATATCTACTAAACAACATCTAATCCTTAAGTGTGTCTTCCTACGGTTCGTGAATTATGCGGACATGACCGAGACACTTCTCCGATCAATAACCAATAGAGGAATCTGGAAATTCATATGGCTCCCACATATTTCTATGATTATTTTTCGATCGAATGAACCACTTACATACGATACCAATTTCCCTTCGTCTCGCGATAGTTTACTTACCCGAGGTTTGATCGTCGGTATCTCTGCATACCTTGTTCAACCTCATTACCGATAAGTACTCTTTTCTCGTTCCCGTAACATGTGATCCCTCGTGATCCAGTCACATGTTTGCAAGCCAATTAGGTGTGGTGTTTGATGTCATCAAAGCATCCGTCTGGTGATGGTGATTAACACGATCTCATAGTCAAAGGAATTAGGTTACTATGTATCAGAAAGCTTATAGCAAACGAACTATTGAAATGACTTGATCTTTATGCTACGCTTATCTATAGGAGTATGTCCATCATACCATTCTCCTAATGATATGATATTGTTGTTAATAACATCTCAATGTGCATGATCGAGAAACTATGATCATCCATTAACCAACAAGCTAGTATTATAAAGAGGCTTTACTAGGAACTCTAATTTAGTTTACAAATCACACAAGTATTAATGTTTCCGGTTAATACTATTATAGCATGAATGTAAACATTTATCAGAAACACAAATATATAATAATAACCACTTTTATTATTGCCTCTAGGGCATATCTCCAACACTTTTTACTTTCAATAAGGCTACTCAGCCGAACAATGTACCTCCTCATTACGATATGAATAAAAGCTAAGTCCCCAGTCCAAAAAATCTCTTTCACCTTGCATTTACTTTCTGTTACAACACACTCGGGGGATCTGCCTCACCTCACGACTTCGTCGTCTGAGAATAACGCATGTAAACCTGAGTAGCTGACCACGTCAGGCTAACGAAACGGACATGCATACAACAAAGAACCACATGCTCACACAAATAATCTTTCCAAAGGGCACAACAAGCCCACTTGAAATATATACAAGTTTTACATCTAATCATTTTACAGGGTCTATCTATTCTGAAGGATAACACTCCCCCGATGCTCAAAGAGATCCACGATCTCTTTGTCATACTGCCTAACTACCGCATAGTGCGGACGCATATCCCAGAGGCTACCGTCCGGCCGAAGAGGCGGCCCAATCACCACCGTCGCAAGGTCAATATCAGGGCGATGCAGCCGAACAAGAGAAAGGGCAGCCTTCATGCCTGCAACCAACTGGTGTCGCACCAACTCCCTCACGTGACTCACATCTCAAAACTTCGCTTGCAAATCCCAAAGAGTTGAGGGTGCCTCGTCTAGAGGGAACATAACGTAGTACAGAATCGACGACATGAAAGTCTTCGCCTACTTCAGCACCTGCGAGACTTGATGCACACGATCCTACACCGTCGCAAGGACGGTGGCTCGGTCACGATCCATCTAGAAGAAACCACCAGCTTCCAAGTCCTGTTGGGTCAGACAGTTGATCCGAACCGCAACACGTTCCTTCTCCTCCCTAGGAACAAGGTTGGAACATGCAGAACATCCAGGATAAGGTGACATGCAAACAAGGCGCACCCGAAAATGAGCAGCAGCTCAAGAATACTTACATTGTAGTTGTTCTCTCAACTACCGCAGCTCCCCCATCAGATACTCCTCCCTGGCGGTAGCTCACTCAGTCTTCGACTTCCACACGTTCGCGTCGCCCCGTATGACAAGAATCTCCTTATCCAAGCTATGGACGCGATCGTGAAGGAAAACAAGCTACGACGCATCATCCAATGATGGTTGTGGATCTGGCGCAGTCAAAGTACCAATGGGTGCACCACCCGAAGGACCCTAGAAGGCAAACAGACAAGGAGATAAACATCACAAACATATCTGGCAATAGCTCAAAAAACACTTTATATACATTAAAAGCCACTATGTGGCACAAGGAAGGACTGTTCATAAACAAAAGCATACATTACAAAATAGGATACGCTATCCTAAACTACAACAGAGGAGCCTAGGCACCCGCATCTGGAGTGGCTTCAGAGCAAGACTGCCTGCTCTTAACCTCCTCTTGTTGCTTCGCCGCGTACTCCGCCAATAGGTCAATAAGCTTCGGCCCATAGCGCTTACAGCGGGAGGCATAGAGAGAAAAGGCTACCTCTGAGCCGTCTGGAGCTGTTGGCATCTGGGAAGTGACGTGCGGCAAATCCATCTCCGCTCCGGACACCATGGCCATGGCCAACCCCATAGAGGCGCCGATGCCCTTCTACTTGCGCTTGTAGGCCGCGGGGGCATCCTCTGACAGCGCATCCGCCAGAGAATCAACATCCTCAAGGGCAGTGCCCTTGGGAACGATCTCCTTGTAGAAACGCTGGAGGACCTCCTTGGCCTTAGCAAAGGAGCCAGCAGTAGTGCCGCAGCGATCTTTGACCGCTGCGGTGGCATCATACAGAGCGCTCCCATGCTCCAAGACACTGCAATCAAACGCAATGCCCGAGGCATTTGGTGCAAAGGAGAACAGGCAGGAGTCGAATAAGTACATGAAGAAAGAGCAGTCGAAAATCCAAAAGACCAATTTGCATGCAAGACACTTATAGGAGAACGCCTTGGCCGCAGCCATGAGCCTGTCCGCCATCTACTTCTCGCGAACAGCTGCTGCAGCAGCAAGCTCCTTTTCGTGATCCGTGTACTCCTTCCGCAGGCGCTCTTGCGCCTCAGCAGCAGTGGCCACCTCCTTCTCCATACGCTCCTTCGCCTCAGCAGCATCCGCAGCCTTCTTCTCCGCTCGACCAAGGCTCTTGTCGAGAGCGTACGGCCGACGAAGGGCGACGTTGTTCTCTTCTGCAAACAAACAGGCACATGAGCAATGCAAGCATTGTTCGTGTGACAGACGAACAGAAATGAACAAGGTATAGAACCTTGCAGTTGCTTCATGCTGGCCTTCAGCGCCAGATGCTGCTGGATGAGAAGGTTCACGCTGTGAACAAAGGGCTACGAAGGAAAGCAGAAGCAAATAATCAAGAAAGCATCAGACAAAGGGCTCGGGGGCTACGCCCCAGAAAGAGCAGAACATTCAACCGAATAACCTGAAAAGGGCTCGGGGGATCCCCCCAGTACGATAATAGAAAGCAGCTTACATGCTCAGATGGAAACTCCGAAGGTCCACCAGGGGTCTTCTGAGGAACGACCACTCAAGCCTCTGGCGGAGAAGGATTCGGGGCATCATCCTTAGAGTCGGCCACCATCTGAGATTGAGGAGCTCTCAGCTTCGACTCCCCTACGGCCTCCTGAGCGCCCTCACTAGGAGAACCCTCCGAGGAGTGGCTGCAAGAAATAGTATTGATCAAGGCAATAAGACAAGTTGCGCATGCAAGGTACAGAATAAAAGGCATCCGAAGGTACTTACGATTCAATGTCGCTCATGTTGAAGACGGGCGGTGCCTTCTTCTTCTTCTTCTTAGCCGGCGGCTGCGGCGCCACTGCCTGCAGAGGCACAACCACGAACGGTGCGGAAGAAGCGCCGTCATCCTCGCTGTGGCGCACAAGAAAGGACGGGTCCCTAGGCGTCGGCGGAGTCGAGGCATCCGAAGACTCGCTCAGACTCCGTGCTCGCTTTCGGGACCGCCCCTCGCTCGCCTCGGGGGCTTCATGAGTTGGCGATTGCGCCGGCGGAAGCTCAGATTCGGAGTCTACCTCCTCATTGTCTGGTGCCTCCCTATATTTCTCAGGTAGAGGGGGCATAGACCCCGTAAGCTGGAGGCGTTGCAAACAAAGATAACAAACAGATGTCAGAAACTACAACAAACAGAAAACACACAGAAAAGCGCAGAACGTGCACCAACAATCTTCACCTTCGAGGCCCCTTTACTGGCTCTAAGAGGGGGGTCAGCGACTCCCCCGGCAGGTCCTCGCCAGCCTTGTACTTCAGTAGAGGACGGAGGGCCCTGTCAAGATCACCCGAAGATAATTCTTCAGATGACACAATGGTGGGATCGCTAGGGCCGGCGTAGAGAAACATCGGGTGTGCCCTGGCTTGGAGCGGATGCACCCGACGCATGAGGAAGGTGCGGATGATGTCGACTCCGTTGACCTCCTTGCCTGGGACCAGTTGGAGAGACTCCACTCGCTGGTAGAGCATCGCCCTCCAAGATGTGGTTTTTCCACGATCTCTTCCAAACGATCTTATGCTCGGAGTCAAAGGGGGCAAGACCAAATTGCTGGCCACCCGGCTTGACATCGCGTATGTAAAACCACTTGCAATGCCAATACTAAACGGACTCGCAAATGGAGAAGGAGAAAAATTGGACAAAGGGACGAAGAGAAATGATGCAGCCGCCTAGCGGATAGACTCCGCCGGTGCCGGACTGCCTCTTCACGGAATAGAGTTACCGGAAGAGACCAAAGTGTGGCTCAATTCCGAGCCAGCACTCGCAAAGCATGATGAAACACGCAATGTTTAGAAGGGAATTGGGAGACATATGATGAATCTGAATCCCATAGAGGAAAAGGAGCCCACGAAGGAACTCGTGGGCAGGAAGCGACAAACCGTGAAGAATAAAGGCAACAAAGATCACCCGAAAACCCACGGGTAGGCGAGTGATTACTTCATCGCCGGGGATCTTGACGTCCTCCTTGTTTTGCGGGATTAAACCCACATCGCGCAACTTGCACAGATCGGTGTCGCGCACGTCGGAGCGCCTCCACTTGACATCAGTGTTGCGCGTAGGGGCGACAACTTTCTTGACGCTGGCAGCAGCACTCGAGCCTGCTCCGGCGGAGGCCTTCTTCAACTTCACCATCGTGGAGCGTCGACGGCGGCGATGCGCGCGCAAGAACGAAGAGGGAAAAGATCTAAGAGCGTCCAGTGCGCGCGAGGATGAGCTCGTGAAAATGGAGGAAGTGAAAGCAAATGGCAAAGGGTGAAAACAAACCACTGTTTTCCCCACGTTTATAAGGATGAAGACGACGAACAGGAACCGTTCATCCAGAAGCCCTAGCGCTAGGTTCAGATCCAACCGTCCACGTGTCAACACAGTAGCGAACCGTCACCCGCACGCCGTCCACTATGTACGGAAATCAAGGAGACACTGTAATTCTCGCCACGACGCGCATGAATAGTCAACTTCAAGTCAGAAAGTGGCACCCACGTTCGTCCTGTTACGTCACCTCTGGTGCTGCAGACGGTTGAGGTCATCGATCGTCAACACTGACGTCATCAAGCAACCTAGCGACTACTAGAATTTCTCGACTAATCAAACAAGTACTTCCTTGAATCTACGATTCGAACAACTACTCGGGGGCTACTCCTATCAGGAGTGATGATCGCGCACCCGAAGGATGAGTGGAGAAAAACAACTCGTAAGCTATCTTCGAGTACTACATTGAGTCTACGACTCCACTAAGGACTCGGGGGCTACTCCCATAGGGAGGACTGATCAAGCATCTGGAAAAATTGTGTCCTACGGACCTGAAGCTCAATTAAGTGAACTAAAGTCTCTGCTCGAGTCTACGACTCGAACAGACACTCGGGGGCTACTCCCATAGGGACCACTGGCCGCGCACCCTATGAATTATTCGACTATGATTCTTCGGATCAAACATGAAAAAAATCATGCTGGCAACTTTCCCAAACCAACGATAAGTGATAAGCATCCTCCTTGGCCACCCGAAACACCTCTGCGGTGATAACATTTCGGATGTTGTGTCTGCGACGCAAAGATAAGACCTACAGATATCATCTGATGGCCTGGTAACGCACCTGATTGCGCTCTGCCAGTAAAAAGCCGTGTCAACAGGCATGATGAAAATCCTGACGGATGCGTTGGGTACATCACTCCAAAAACTACTAGGATTCTACTCCTGTAAGACCTCAGTGGCCTGAGTTGAATTACGCAAGCATTCGTTCTAGATTCGAGTCTAGGAACTCGGGTCTGAACAATATCGTGTTGTTTTGTCCTAAGACAGTTAACTAACCCTGATCCATCAGGAGAGTCAGGCACACGCATCAACAATCCCTACGAACTAAAATCATTCTTTCTCTTATGAATAGAAATAGCTACAACTGAAAGATTAAAGAGTCATCGGCCGAATCTATGATTCGACTGAGCATTCGGGGGCTACTGACATGGTTATACCCTACGGGTGCACGATATTAGTATACCTGGTCCAGTCCAAGGAAGGACCACAAGAACATATGTGGCTTGTGGAGATCTTTGGTGGCCCAAGCCCATGACGCCTTCGGATCCTTGAAGAGCAAGACTAGAGTAGATAGAATATTCAAAGGGGCAAGCCCTAACATGTAACCGGCTCGACCTGATGCCCGGGACCTGCCTATCTATATAAAGGTTAGGAGGGCATGGCGAGGATAGCACCTCGCACCGCATACACACCTCCACGCCAGATTGCATCTGCGCACCCCTGTACTTTTTGGTTCCACCGTAATCAAGAACAGACAAGCATGAGTAGGGTTCTCCCTCCGGGGCCTGAACCTGGGTAAATCTCGTGTCCCCGTGTTGCTTGTCGGTTAACCGTTCCGCGATCTCCATCATCCCCATCTTCTCTAAAACCCAAGCTCATAACAATGGAAATTGACGAGATCGAACCTCGTCAGCGATGCCTCCAGCGCTTGCTGCAGAAGGAGATCGACGGGGAGGCGGGGTATAGCGGCGGCACGCGCATGGATTGGGGCGAGCTCGGGCACCGGCTGCGCACACATGGATGGGGGTGATCTCGGGTACCGGCGGCTCTCCGGCAGCGCACAAGTGGGGATCGGGGACGGACTGGGGAGCAAGCTCACGTAGTACTTTTTCTTTTTTCCTTTTTGGTGTTTATTTACTCCACGTCCACGGGAGAGTTAATTTGAGGAAGAAGGTGTGGGGAAAAAATAGGGAGGCTGACGAGTGGGACCCACTGGAGGTAAATAGTAAAATAGGAGAGAGAAATGAAAAATGACATAAGATATGTCTGACAGGTGGGCCCACTTCCACCTCAGCTCCTCCTAGACACGTGGCGCCAACTCAGCACTTGCAGGTAGGCCCGAGACGTCAGAAAGCGTGTCAAAATGCTTAGTCGTGAATTAGTCCGATTCACAACGCTTGTACCCAAAATTGATAATGACATGCCAAAATTACCGAAAGTGATACCGACCCATCCCAACAGCCTCAATTATGAAAGTTTTATCAAATTAACTCCAAAAAGACGATCTGGTCGACGAGCAATAGAATCTTAAAATGTAATGAATGGAATCTGTTGACGCACAACTTGGGCTGCCGTATGCATCGACCCTGGTTACATATGAGGTAAGTCAGAAACCAGTTTTGGTCAAATCTTGGAATTGAAATATAAAATCGGTGTGTGCATAGAGAATGCTGTCAATGGCAAAAAAAAAATACACATAAACATCACAAAGTAAATTAACAAAGGACACTACTACGCGTCCCTGGGAGATCGGTGATTTTCATCCTCGGGTCCCAGCCAACTACGTGTCCACTCTTTTATGCCTAAAAACCCGTTTTTGCTATAAAATAGTCGTTTTTGCTACAAATAGCCCGCTTTTGCTATGTGTAGCAGAAACGGTTCGGTCCAGAAAAATGACAGACAGACTAGATCTCATCGGAGAGTTTGTCGCAGACATCGCTGGAGACCGTGTAGAAAAAAATTGAACTATTATAGCAAAATCGACTTCGCCACAGAATCGTCGGGAGATCTCGCCGGATACCTCGTAGCAAGAAGTTTGTGTTATTGTACCAAAATCAGAAAATATATGTAGCAATATAATTATGCTAACGTAGCAAAAGCCGACTTCGCCGGAGACATCGCTGGAGCAAAACTTGTAAGAAAAAAATTCCATGTAACAGCACCGCTCGCGACAGGTAGCAACACCAGAAGCCGTATGTAGCAGGATTGGTCGCCATGTGGAGCAGGGCTTCTCGCCGAAGGTAGCACCGCCGCTCACCGCATGATAGCAACGACTGTCGCCATAGTAGCAACACCAAAAGTCTTATATAGCATGTTCGGTCATGGTGTGTAGCATCGTCGCCGTTCGCACAAGGTGTTGCGGCTGTAGGGTTCGAGTCGGAGGGCCCCTCCCTTGGCAGCAGCACACAACAACGCAACCTTGTCTCCGCCATGGCGTGACGGAGATCGACAGGACACGCGTGGCTGCAGGGTGGAGGCGGAGCAGTGGCAGAGGGCACATGGGAGCTGCTTGGCCCGTGGTCCATGGTGGCGCGGCGATGGCCTCATGGCTCTCGGGAATGCCGCGGTGGAATACGTACGGAGCTGCAGGACCTGGTCCATGGTGACGCGACGGTCGGCGGCGACTGCATCATGGCTCTCTCAGGGACGCGGTGGCAGAGAAATGACGACGGAGACGCGCGGGGGCATAGGCGCGCGGCGGTGGAGGCGCCCAGCGACAAAGAACATGCAGCGAAGGAATCTTTGCAATTGAGAAGAGGAATTATGGAGGCAGAGACGAGAACCTAGAGATAAGGTGGGGCCAAGACTAGGAACGTTTCTTCGGCCGCGACTCACAAGCGATCTGGGGATGCAAACACACGATCCCCGGAGGCAGGGTATCATTTTCCAATAATAAAGCGCTTGCTCAGCAGAAATTAGAATGGCAATCATAGAATTCTTTCGTATCTTAAATTAATGAAGAGCTAACACAG
Organism: Avena sativa; assembly: GCA_916181665.1. Lineage (NCBI taxonomy): Eukaryota > Viridiplantae > Streptophyta > Magnoliopsida > Poales > Poaceae > Avena > Avena sativa. The sequence goes on along the minus strand of OV702279.1, from coordinate 228,626,255 downwards.
TTTCTTTCCATAAGAGATTGCTTCTTTAATTCGAACAAAAACTAACTCAGTTAATCTACAAAATTATTTTATTGGCTACTAACTACTGTGGAAGTATGATCCATATTCATTAAAAGGCTATCTTCTGACGAGCGGAGCGAGACCCGTCGTCGGAGGCTTAGTCCGAGTGCTATATATATAGATCGTTGAAGACATAGGTTTCCACCACTATGTATATCTCTTATAAGCCGTCGATTGAGATAAGTTGTATCTGTGAAAATCCCTGGTGTTTGTAAACACTCCTCGATATAATAAAACTTCGCTGGCTGGCGCCTTTGGTTTTTCTTTTATTTGTTGAAAAGGTTTTTTCACGTTAAATCTGTATCCCCTTGTTATGATTTCCTTTTTGTTTTTTGTTATTTGTTTCTTATGATTATAACGAATACTTACATGGGTATCTAGATACGCATTTTTAAAGGGTTCATGTATTTAATGATTTGGCATCATGTATGCATAGGATTGGGCTAGACAATTTTTATGCATATGGCTACATGCAAAGGTGTATCTTAGATGCTCCTTCTGTTTCATATTACTCCGCACGTCTAGCTTTGGTCAAGATCAAACTTTTTCCAAAGTTTGACCCATTATATAGAACAATGTACTAACAATTAAAATACCAAATCAATACTAATAAAAACAATGTGAAATATACTATCACGTTATATACATTTGATATTATAAATATTAATAGTTTATTATATATACTTGGTCAAATGAAATGAAGCTTGACTTTTACTATTCTTAACCCTCGGGTGTGACGTACGCGTGGGGTAGAGATTGTCTGCTCACGGCAATGGGACGGCTCCCCGGTCGTGGCGGTGGTGGCTTCTATTGGGCGTTCGTGCATGAGGTGGAGGTGCCGACTGTAGGTCTAGGCTCTTCCATCGGTGCGTCCTTCAGTCGCATAGAGGTGCGTGGGAAGGCGGCGTGGTGCTCGTGGTCAACCTCGCTACAACGACATATGGGCACCTTGATCGGGACGACAACCAACAGGATGACGCGTGCACGTGGTTCATTTGTAGGCTTGCCTCCTCTTCCATAGGAGAGGGTTGGCCGCAGAAGATCGCATGGGGTCTGCCTATCTACCCAATAAAGGGGGTAAACCTTCGTGTCTTCTCATGCCTGGATGGTGGTTTGCTTGATGTCGGCTCTCATTTTATGGACGATGAGGAGTTTCGAAAGGCTCCGCTAGTGATCTCATTTGCACACAAGTTGCCCGCAGCAGATTGCTAGATTAGATGGGATTCGGTCGTGTGTTCCCATATCAGAAAGGAGTGACGCGAAGCTTCGCTGCCTATTTCCATCATGAGACATGTCGGTTTTCGATTTCCATGGAGGATACAGTGGAGAAGAATGCCAGGTGGCCAAGGTCTATGGCTAGTGTTGGCGGGATATGTCTTCATGGTGATGAGGACTTTGCTTGGTAGTTCTTGACTTGTAACAGTGAAAATGGCAAGCGGGGGCAGCAACATAGGAGGAGTGGCGTGGGGTCTCCACAACAATGCCCATGGATGATGGACTTGGGTTTTAGGGAGAATAAGTACATTAGTGGGATCGTCGGCTAACAAACAAGAGGGGCATTATTTAGCCAAGTTCAGGCCATCAGAAGGAAAATCCTACTTCTACTTGTCTATTCTTGATTATCAGCGAAGCTTAAAAAGTCGATGTGATGGCTAAGGAGGCACAAATTGGATCTTGTCTAGGGACGATTCCGTATGAATCGAGAGAGCCTCCTCAACTGCTCCTCCTAGCCTTTATATGAGAGGCTGGGTCTCAAATACCATGATCGAGTCAGTTACAAGCTAAGGACAAACCCTAAAATCTCTAGTTTTGGGATTCTTCTTGCTCCAAGCGCCAAGAGTCTAGGGTTCAGAGGCCCTATAATTGTTAGCCCGTCTAGGGCCTTGTAGTCCTTATCCATCATCACATGAGGCTTCTAGTTGGGCCAAGGCAGGTACGCTAGTAGTGGCTACCCGAAGGATTATACCCACATCAGTATCCCTCGAGTGTCTAGCCGAGTCGTAGACTCAAGCAGAGGCTCAAAATCACAAGTCATGCACCATGTAGTCGCATTCAACAATCACACAAAAATAAACAATGGACCCGGAAGTGCATCGAGTCAGTGTCTTGCGTGTTTGTAGATGTTCAATAGTCACAGGGATGATAGTTTAACGCGTTTGATGCTCTTGATTTCTGCTCAGTTACTGTAGAGCTTGTTGGGAAACCCCAAGAACAAGGTGTGATGAGAACAGCAGCAAGTTTTCCTTTAGTCATGAAACCAAGGTTATCGAACCAGTAGGAGTAAGGAAACAAATCCAAGGTGTTACTAGCAACTTGGAATCTGCACAACACAACCACAGAACTTTCCCCAACTTACAGTGAGGTTTTCAAGCTCACTGGTTTGCTGAAAACAAAGGATTAAATGTATAGTGTGTAAGATAGAAATTGCAGAAAGTAAATAGTAAACAGTAGATGGAATATCAATGGTAAGGAATGGACCAGGGTCCACGGTTCACTAGATGTGTTTCTCCTTAAGATAAGTAGCATGTTGGGTGAACAAATTACAGTTGGGCAATTGATAGATTGAGAATGCATAAATATGCATGTACAAGTCATGATGATTCCTATGAGATTTGTTTGGACATTACAACATAATACATAGACCGTAATCCAACTACATCTATGACTAATAATCCACCTTTAGGTTATCATCCGAACCCCTTCCAGTATTAAGTTGCAAGCAACAGATAATTGCATTAAGCAAAGTGTGTAAAGTAAACAATACAATTTCCCTTAGACAAAGGATTTTTGTTTTCTCCCTAGTAGCAACAACACATCTACAACCTTAGAAGTTTCTGTCATTCTCCCAGATTACTAGAGGCATGAACCTACTATCGAGCATAAATACTCCCTCTTGGAGTTGCAAGCTTCTACTTGGCCAAAGCATCTATGAAAAACGGAGAGCATGCAAGATCAAAAGTAACACAGACATGATAGAATCAATAATCAATCTTGAACATAGTACTCAATAACCATCGGATCCCAACAAACACGACATGTAGGATTACAAATAGATGACATTGATCATGAACGGAGCTCACAAGATCTAAACATGATAGCACAAAGGAGGAGAACCAAACATCTAGCTACTGTATGGACCCATAGTACAAGGGTGAACTACTCACGCATCACTCATGAGGCTGGCATGGTGATGAAGAAGGCCTCCAGGATGATTTCTCCCCTCCGGCAGGGTGCCGGGAAGAGCTTCGGATCCCCCTGATCTAGGGATGGAGATGGCGGAGACTACGTACTTTTTCGTGGAGATCGGATCGGGTCCTTAGGGTTTCTGCATCGGGGTGCTTTTATAGGCGAAGGGGCAAGGTTGGTGGGAGCCTGAGGGGGCCACACCTAGGGCTGGCGCCCCCCTAGGTCGTGCCGCCACCAGGTGTGACCACCTCGTGGCCCCACTTCGGCTGCCCTTCGAACTGCATGTTCCTTCTGTTAAAATATTGACTTTGGCTTTTGACCCGTCCAATTCCGAGAATATTTCCTTACTAGCTTTTCTGAAACCAAAAACAACAGAAAACAGGCAACTGGCACTGCAGCATCTTGTCAATAGGTTAGTTTCAGAAAATGTAGAAAAATATCTCAAAGTGTAGACAAAACATAAGAAATATAATACAAAACAAGCATGGAGCATAAAAATTATAGATACATTTACGATGTATCAAGCATCTGCAAGCTTAACTCCTACTCATCCTCGAGTAGGTAAGTGATAAAAATAATAATTTTTGATGTGACATGCACCATCACAATCTTGATCAAGGTATTTGTAAAGCATTGATATATGGGATCACAGTACTCTAAACATGACCATGAAAGATGTAGCTCTAATAATAAGACATAGCAACTATGTTGTAACATGGAAAGGTACAAACAAAAGATCATGAATAATAATGCATTGAAAGTCATTTGTTTGTTTCACCAATAGAAAACATATCAAGAGTGGTATTCAGCGTGTCTTTCATGGTATAGCAAAACATAAATGCATAGGACACCTTCAAAGTTTATAAGGGTGACTAGATACAAATAATTTAAGAACAAGCAATATCAAAGTTATGATTCAATCAACAAGTTTTGGGACAATGCACATTAAACTAAGAATGACAACTATGCTCTCCTAGTTGGTACATAAAGAAAGAATATGGAGACTCAACATAAAAGTAAAAAGAAAGGCCCTTCAAGAGGGAAGCTGGGATTTCAAGTTTCATAAAGAGTTTCCAAAACTTATGGTACTTATTAGCTTTCAGCTCTCATTGCCCCTATAATAGGCATCTTGAAGTGGTTAAGGTTAAAGTGAAACAAATATGAAGTATATGCTTGACAAATCATAATTTCGCAATCTCATGTCGCTTGAGTACGAGGGTCGTTCCTCATGCTACTCAACTTTAGTCACAAGCAAGTTCTTGTCATTGTAAGTATATGTGTATCATAGAGAACCGCCAACAGGGTACCCCTTGCCCCATGACACAGGAGTTATCCCATATCAAAATGACAAGGCAACAGACAATGAACATCTCAGCAATCTTCTTATTTACCATGAGTATGGTGCTCTTTTTTTTTCTTTTTCTCTTCTCTTTTTTTTTCTATTTTTTCTGAAGATGCTTCATAGATTTCTCACTATGGTGATGTTGTAAGTTTCCACCATGATTAGGCATGGCTTAGGATAGCTGCCCAGGCGTTTATCTAACACATATATAATACTCCATGAACTTACAAGATCCCCTTTTATTTCACACCGTCGACATCCATAAAAAATGATCATGATATCAACTGGATAATATTTACAAGTGTTGAAAGCATTCCCTGTGACATCATGGTTCTGGTAATTCCCAACTTATAAGTCTAAGCATATAAACAACATATATGACACAATGGTTCAAGTTTATTAGGTGCAGGAAAGTAAAGTGTGCCATTAAGTTCGTGAGAGCTTTAATCACTAATTTCGCATAACGGAAGTTTAATTTGGAAGATAATTAATCACATGAATATGCTTGGAATGGTGTAACACACCATGCATAAGGAGTTGGATGCACGAGTAGAGATCATACTCAGTACAGGTGGAGGCTCCCAAAAGACTGGGAGTGACCAACTAAGAGAGCAATAATGGCCATAATAATGCAAAGCGACAAAACATTATTAACTAAAGCATAAAGTGATATCACAAGTCAAAAACTAAATGATCATAGAGGCTAACGTGACTGGTTTATAGTCTTAACATGGTGTAAGCATGAGCCAAGTCAACCCAAATAAAGCATCAAAGGATGTCGTGGTGGTGTCACGGCAGATGCCATGGGTAGGCTTCAGTTGGGGGCCGGATGGATACCTGTGGTCACCGGGAGGGAATGCACAGTCTAGCCGCACACGAAGAACAAGATGAAATCTCCACACTTAGGAATTTTATTGATACAAGTGGTTTACAAGTGCTTCTAGAGCTGTATGAACTAGGTTTCAGTGCACTAGTTCCCTACTTGGTCCAACCTCCTCTATCCTAGCTACCCCCTCCTTATATAGACGATGGTTAGCTAGGTCACACCCCTTTGGGTCCTAGCGTTACTATTTGGATCTTGGTCCTTACTGTATGGGCCGGGTCATGGGCTTGTTCTAAGCCCAGTGGCCCAGTCCATAAAGCTAGACAGCTAACGGTCTTCACGTACGTCGCCTCCAGTTCCTTTGGCATCATGCAGTAACTTTGTACGTCAGCCCCTGCTTTAGGCGTCACCCGGCTCCTTTCGTGTCACCCGGCGTCGCCCTTCTCTTTTGACTGTGCTTTACTATGGTCCCTCCTGAACCTCACTCGGAAAGGTGCCACGTGTCCTGTCTGATTCGGCCTTCCCCTTGAGACTCGGCTCATTGGTTCCTGCAAGATCAACAAACTTGTCTTATATGGGCCGACTTAGTTCCCATGTTGGCCGCATATGACCATCTTACCCGTCCGTCCTTACTCAGCCTGGTTCTTTCTTCACTCGGCACAAGCCAGGCTGGGCAATGTTTTACCCCTCGTGACCCTACCGGGGGTTATCCCCCCGACATTAGTCCCCGAAGCTGGTGAGGTCTAGCAGTTCTAGCTGTTAGGCTTCTCCAGGTTCCTTTAGTGTGATTGGAACTTCTCCTTTTGTCTTCATTTACTGCTTAGGGCGCACTGTTTGGCGCAATCTTGCACCTTGCCGAGTATGTCTGACAGTTTTCGGGTTTGTCCTTTGACTTTTTGGCTCATTTTTGCCTCGTGCCGATTCATTTTGGCCAATTCCAAGTCATTTTCGGCGTGCTTCAGTCACTGACAGCTGGAAATCATGGTGACTTGCCTCGAATTTTGTTCCAAGCTCTGACTGCACTGCGACGGCTGCGCAGTAATTCCCCATCACTGTGGAAGTCCAATCGCTCTGCACCTCTCGTCCTGCACTGTGTGACGTGGCAGTGGATTTTTCGTGTATTGTGTACACGTGGCACCCGCTGACTGGCTCACTCGGCCGAATACACGGCCACACGTTGGCCGCACGGCGCAGGGGGATCCCACAATTGAGGTTTTTACTCCCCTTACGTAGGGGTGAGGGGAACATAACTTCCCTTGGCCGTTTAGTTCCCCCTAGCCTCTTCTTCTTCCTTGCGCCTCCAAAATATAACTTCCCCCTTTGCGGTTCTTCTTCTCCTTAGTCCTTGCTCTACGATTGCTCTTTTCCTCTTTCCATTCCACTACGGCTCCTTGCCCTTCCAAGCCTCTTCCAAGGGTGGAAGAGACTGAGTCCAGGGAAATCATGGACGCTCGTGACGCCGCTGAGGGAGCCGAAGAACAGGAGGTCACCGCCGGCGAGCGCGGTGGCTGGGAGGGCTCTGGGTCTCCGAGGAGGAGGTTGAGTGGCTGCGCTCCACCAGGCGCATCCCACTCGAGGTGGATTGCCGCCTCCCTTCTGGTGAGATTTCCCTCGAGCCAGAGGCCAATGAGAGGGTGGTTTTTTTCTCCCACTTTGAGCATGGTTTCGCCTTGCCCGTGAGCAATTTCTTTGTTTCCTTCCTTTCTACTTTCCATCTTCAGACCCATCACTTGCCTGCCAATGCCATTGGCTCTCTCTCTTGTTTTATCTCTACTTGCGAGGCCTACCTTGGCATTTGGCCTATAGTTCTTCTGTGGGCCAAATATTTTAGTTTTAGGATCCAAGTAGTTCCCTAGCCTGGCGCTCCCTGTGCCAAGAAAAGGCCGACCCGGTGCGGTGCTGCTAACATCACCCCAGGAGAGAATCCATCTTTCAATGGGTCACTGGCTTAGATTCTTGCATGAAATGGCATAGGACTTTCTTCTATGTCAAAAATAGTGGAGCCACTGATTACATCCGGCTCCCCCTTTCTCGGACGAGGTCCCCAGCAAAGAGTACTGGAAGCTTGACCTGCATGACACGAACGCCATGGTGAATGAGGCCAACGTAATTCTGGAGAGGTTGCTGTCACCGGATGAGAACTTCCATCTTGCCGACACGGATCTCATGTGTGCTTTTATTGCACGTCGGGTCAGCCCCCTTCAAGCTAGGAGCCACAAGATGTGCTTCATGAGCAGCACGTAGGATCCCACTCGGCACTCCACGAAAGAGCTCACCCATGACTCTGTGGCCCGCCGAGTCAGCTCGATCTTCAAGCTAACTTTGGCTGAGGATTGGGCTTGGAGTTGTCCTCCATTTAGCCGGGTCAAGCCTGTCCCCTGGTAAGTTTCTGAATCACTTTCTATCTGACATAGTTTTTCTTATGTTCATCTACCGTCTCATTTGTTCTCTGTTCTTATTTTGTTTATCTTTCACAGAATCTTGTTCACCAGGTTGATGACAGTACTGTCCCTCCTAGTCCTTATAACGAGGACCACTCTGACTTCGACGAAGTCGAGTTCGATCTGGAGTGCTTCATGCCCATTCCGAATGCAGCTGCCGCTTCAACTCCAGGTAAGAGCCACACTCAAAACCCCTTGCGAGATTGGTCTAACGACGATGATGATGATGATGATGATTGTGAGATTCTAGAGGTACTTGCGTTCAGACCTTAGCCCTCTAACTTATTCGAGTAAGCCTGTCATTTACTTATGCAGCTGGCCAGGTACATGACACTCCCCCTCTCGTTGTGGGCGGAGTCGGCAAAATCGCTGTCGCCAAGCCGAGTAAGCGATGCGGGGCCTCCTCCAGTGCTCAGCCGGCCAAGAAGCGCAAGGTCGTTCCTGCTGCTCCTACTGCTGCCATGCTGTCCGAGACTTGTAAAGCTGCTGGGCGTCGAGTCACCCATCGCATAACGCGTGACCCGACCATCTCGGGGTAAGCTTTTGCGACCTGCTTACTTTGCATTTTCCTTCTCATGTTTTGTTATTGCTTTGTCATGAGCATTTTGTTGTTTTCAGCACCGCGCCTTTGTCGTCCAGCCAAGCTGCTCCTAGCATCGCCTCGCCGCTAAGGCCTGCTCCTCCTCCTCCTACTGATTCCACGGTGCAGAGCCCCGTCCGAGTCACCGCTCCGACTACTGAGGCTCACGCTTCTTAGTGTCAGTTAGACCCGGTGGCACATCCGTCGGAGGAGACTCGACCCAACACATCTGCTGCACCCTAGGAACAACTTCCTGATCTTGGTGCTGGCAGTGTTGGCATCGAGAAGATCTTCGCTGCTAGTTCCTCTGCTACCAGCCCACAAGTTGGTGTTCATGAACAACTCCTGATCTTGGTGCCAGCAATATTGCTGAGCCCATTCAGTCGGCTCCCATCTTATCACCAACCAGACCTGCTCACTCTCCTCTTCTATCAAAAAACCAGACCCGGCCTGCTGCTTCAGGCCCGACTTGCACTTCTTCCGGCAAGCCCACATCTACCAAGCAGATGACCTTGGTCTATGCTCCAGGCACCGCTCCTCAGATCCGGCCCACTACCACAATGATACTCGCTTCAGCGGGTAAGCCGGGCGGATCCGCAACCGCTGGGTCTGGCTGCAGCTCTTAGGCTGTTACGCTGCACTCCAGTGCCATTGCGACTCGCACCAATGTGGTAACTTCCCTAAAAAAGAGCCAAGTTCTCACTCGGACACTTAGAGGGAATGGCCTCGGTGCTGCCGAGCGCTATGCCGTGGCATGGAATGTAGCAGGCGAGCAAGAGGTCAGCTCCAGTGCTGGCAAGAAGATGAAGCTGGGCCCCAAGGCCGTTTCCAACATGACCCAGTAGGCAATTGCCTTGATGGCTCGCGCAGATGAAGTGAACGAGGTAAACAACTTTCTTACTCTTTTATGTAGTGAGTATCTTTTTATCATGCATGATCCCTATTCCTCGAGGTTATTGTCGAGTGAGGAACTTAGTCGGCTGTAAGCTCCAAGTTAAAACCCAATTTTCATTCGGCTGCAATCTTGATTGTGAATTTTGTTGACCGTCTCTTATTATGCAGCTTACACATAACAAGCGCACCAAGGTGCATCAAGCTCTCCTCTAGGAGTATCGCAAGCTCGAACTCGTGCATCAGAAGCTGCAAGCCAAGACTCAAGGCCAAGGTAATTTTATTACGCGCCATATCTTTATTCGGTGCACCTTTCTCTATTTCATTTTCTTGATCCTTTCTCGCTGTTCTCCCACAGCTTCTGCCCAGTCCACCATTGACACGCTCCACTCGCAGATCAGCGACACAGAAAGTAAGTCCTTAGCCATCCTTTGGCTGCTATGTGTTCATGCTCATTCCTTTGCCATTTCTATCCTGACGGGTCAAGATAGCTTTGTTGCTGCTGACGAGTGATATGTTCCGAATAAGCAGAGAAGCACCAAGCCGAACTATAGAAGGAGCAAGACAAGGTGACCCGGCAGAAAAAGCATATGGCTGATATGGAGCAGAAGCACCAGGCCGAGGTGAAGGGGCTGAGGGGGGAGCTTATCGAGAAAGACGGCCAACATGCCGCCAGCACCGAGAAGACCAAGGAGCTGCTCAAGGAGACCGACTCGGCGGTTGAGTCGGCTCACCTGGATCTGGACGCGCTCCAAGCCAAGGCAAAGACTTGGCAAAGCAAGCTCGGCGCCATCAACTCTTTCCTTGGTAGTGAGTTCTTACTCTTTTTACACTGTATTTTTACTTCGTGCTTCCTGTCTCGCTCCATTTTTTTGCTGATGTTGCTTTGCGTTTGCAGAGAATTTTCCCGAGGCTGAGATGTTTGCGATACGGGCGATGAAGAGAGTGCGAGCCGAATCTGGAACTCCTGCTGATGGCGAGGTCAGCATCGACGAGCATCTTGTGGCGCTGTCTGAACGTGCCAAGACTCTCAAGTCATGTGGTGTGGACTTGCTCAAATCAGCGATCCATGCGTTCCGAATGCTCTGGACGGATGAAGACACGCCCACACTCATCGATCCTCTGGCTGCCGGGTGCTTCTTACTAAAGACAGGCTGGATCAATGGCGCGAGTCAGCCGTCCGAACTGCAGCGGATAAGGCCCCTTCCTTTGTGCTTTCATGGTACGAGGACATCAACCTTGATGTTCTTGAATGCATAAGGGCTGAAGAAAAGTGGCTCCATGATCCTCAGCTTATCGAGAAACGCCAAGATCAAGCTTACACCATGGTCGAGTATGCTCTGGCGCATGCTTGGTGTGATGGACCCAGCTTCCTTGACCTCGGCGAACTCCTTGCTGAGATTCCTGAGGAGGAAGGTGCTGATAGCAAGGACACCGAGTCAGACGACCCAGAAGACTCGGCAATCGATGCCCCTGACTCGGTAGATGCTCCGTATGATGCTCCTAGCTCCAAGACCACTCCTTCGAGCCCAGCTGCTTCTTAGGCTGATTAGCAAAACACTCTAACTTTGATGAGATCCCCAGTATGTCGGGTACAAATGTAATCATACATTATACCTATTTTTGGGTGTGTGCCTTTTGATAAGGCTTAAATTTCTTATTACACTTTGAATGTGAATCATCCAGGGGCAAGTCCCCGAGTTCATTTTGTCGTTTCACCTTTCCTTGACTTTGGCTCTTGTCTACCTTTTTTGGCGTTCGACATTAGAGTATCAAACTACTAAGGATTGAGTTAGCGGGTTTGAAACTGGATTACTTGACCTAGGATCATTCAACATACAATGCGACATAACCTACAGTGGTTTAGCTAAAAACATATAGAGGGTCGACTCGCGTTTTCCCCTTTACTTATCCGGTGTTCATGTTTACTCATCAATGATTCTTTCCTCTTGCTTGCCATGAATCCGTGTTTCCGGACAACAACATAGTCGAAGAGTTGATTCTTTTCGAGTAAACATTACTTGTTCTGAGATAAGTTTTAAGTGTCAACGCCAGCCGACATAAAAAAGTAAATATATGGGACAGTCCCCGAATCAGTTTTTCGAGTCATACCATTTTATTATCAGCACATAGCCGACATAAGCGTCTGACATATGAGAGTTCGAGTGATACATGCATTGCATCTCCTAAGTGTAGAAGGGGCGAAGCAGTGCCACATTCCATGGCCTTTTGGTCTCATCACCTGATCTATCCACCTTGTTCTTTTGTGCTTCACGAGCATCTATTAGATAATATGAATCATTGTGCAATGCTTTGCTTACAATGAATGGGCCTTCCCATGGGGGTGACAGCTTATGCATTCCAGTTGTGCGCTGCACTAGTCTGAGGACCATATCCCCTTCTCGGAAAACATGAGGTTGAACTTTCCGGCTATGATAGTGTCGGAGATTTTGCTGTTATATAGCGGATCTGGACAATGCCAATTCCCTTGCTTCTTCAAGTAAGTTAACTCCATCCTCTCGGGACTCTTTTACCTTGGCTTCCGAGTATTGCCTTACTCTTGGCGAGTCATACTGTATTTCGGCAGTCAAAACTGCTACTGCCCCATATACAATAAAGAACGGCGTATATCCTGTTGATCGATTCAGAGTTGTCCTTAGGCTCCATAGCACTGAGGGTAATTCCTCTATCCAACAACCAGGTGATCTCTGGAGTGGCTCCATTAAGCGGGGCTTTATCCCGGACAGAACTAAGCCATTAGCTCGTTCAACTTGTCCATTTGATTCTGGATGGGAGACTGACGCTACGTCAAGTCTTATTCGGTTTTTCCCGCAAAATCGAGCGAAAGCTCATTTGGCAATGTCCGTGCCATTATCTGTGATTACACTGTGTGGGTAACTGTATCTCAAGATTATGTCCCTTAGGAATGTGACAGCTATTTTTCCGTCCAATTTTTTGATGGGTTTCACTTCTATCCATTTGGTGAATTTGTCAATCATTACCAGTATGTGATTCATGCCTCCCCTTGCTGGTTTGAATGGTCCTACCATATCCAGGCACCATACCGCGAATGGCCAAGTGATTGGTATAGTTTTCAATTCAGATGCTGGTAAGTGTGACCTGGATTCCTACTAGCTCTTGTGCTTCTGCCAGTGCACTTGGCCAATAGAATCCATGTCGGGATGCCTTGGCCACCAATGCCCTCGATGATGCATGGTGCCCACACTCTCCTTGGTGAATGTCTAACAAAATTTCTTGGCCTTTCTCTGGACTTATGCAACGCTGCAGTACACTTGTGACACTCCTTTTGTACAGCTCCTTGTTGATTATGGTGTATGCTTTTGCCCTTCTTTCGGTTTGCCTTGACAATATCTCATCATCTGGCAAAGTTCCATCTTTTAAGTAGTTGAATATTGGTTGCGCCCATGTTGGTATCAGCGGTGCCGGATCCGTTTCTTCATCAATTTCCATTGGCTCTGCCAACATATGTTCTGCCGACATAACCTGAGGAGTCCCGAGTGTGATTCGGCAACCCCTGAGGCGAGCGGAACAGTCCCCGAGTGACTCGAACCTGCCCTAGAGTCGTTGTCCATTGGCACCGTGTCCGACTGTTGGCTCGCCGGGATGAATATTGACTCGGATTCTGGTGACGGCTTGATCGATGGTTTCCTGAGATGCTCCAATGCTATTCCTGGAGGTATTGCTTGCCTAGATGAGCCTAACTTGGATAGTACATCCGCTGCCTCATTATCTGCTCTGGGTACGTGATGAAACTCACACCCGTTGAAGTATCCTGAAATTTGTTGCACATGAAAACGATACAGTGCCATGTTTGCATACAACGCGTCCCAATGCCCAGATACTTGCTGGATCACCAAATCCGAGTCACCAAAACACATGATCCTTTTTATGCCAATCTCTTTGGCCACTTTTATGTCGTGGACAAGTGCTTCATATTTGGCAACGTTATTAGAAGCAGCAAAGTGGATCTGTAACACATACTTGAGCCGATCCCTCTTTGGCGATGTGAGCACTATCCCGGCGCCCAGACCCATCTTTGTCTTGGATCCATCAAAGTGAATCTTCCAATAATTTGGATCTGGTAATGGTGGTTCATATTGCATTTCCATCCAATCCACGAAGAAATCAGCTACGGCTTGAGACTTTATTGCATCTCGGCTATCATATTGTGGAGTATATGGTGCTAGATCTATGGCCCATTTTGTGACTCGACCACTGGCATCTTTGCTACCCAATATATCCGAGATAGGTGCCTCACATATTACCGGATTGGGTGTTCTTCAAAATAATGATTCAGCTTCTTTGCTGCCATATATACCCCATATGTCATTTTTTGGTAATGGGGGTAATTTTGCTTTGATATAGAGAGCACTTCGCTCAAGTAATAAACTGGCCTTTGGACTGATTTGCCCTCTTCTTCACGTTCAACCACTATTACTGCACTTACAACTCTGTTGGTTGCGGCAACATAGAGCAACATTGGCTCTTTGGATAGTGGCGATGCTAATATTGGTGTTGTTGCCAACATCTTTTTAAGTTCATGGAAAGCTCTATCAGCTTGCTATGTCCATGTGAATTTGTCTAATTTTTTCATCAGTTGATATAGTGGTTGGGCTTTTTCACCTAGCCGACTAATAAATCTGCTCAATGAGGCCAGTCATCATGTGAACTTCTGGACATTGTTGAGGGTTTTTAGCAATTCCATTCTTTCGATGGCCCTGATCTTTGTCGGGTTAGCCTCAATTCCTCGGCTGGATACAAGAAATCTGAGTAACTTCCCAGTCGGGACACCAAATGTACATTTTTCCGGGTTAAGTTTCATCAGGAATCTTCTTAAGTTTGCGAATGTTTGACGCAAGTCCTCAATTAGAGTATGACTTTGCTTGGTTTTATCACCACGTCATCGACGTATACTTGAACATTTTTGTCCAATTGATCTTGTAAGCATTTTTGCATGCATCTTTGATATGTTGGACCTTCATTTCTCAATCCAAACGGCATGGTACGATAGCAATAATCCCCATACGGGGTGATAAAAGTTGTCTTTATTTGATCATTCGGATTCAGTGGTATCTGGTTGAAACCAGAATACGCATCCACAAATGACAACAACTCACACCCAGCAGTATAGTCTATGACTTGATCAATCTGTGGCAGGGGAAATGGATCTTTTGGACAGACCTTATTGAGGTTCGTGTAATCAATACACACGCGCCACACCACTGCCATGTTCGGGTCGTCTTTTTTCTTCTCGACCAAGACTGGATTTGACAGCCAATCTGGGTGCACTACTTCCATGATGAATCCAGCGGCTAAGAGCCTGGCTATCTCGTCAGCTATCACTTTACTCCTATCTTCAGAAAAGCGGCGGAGGGGTTGCTTCACCGGCTTGGCATCTGGCCTTACATGAAGAGAGTTCTCAGCCAGCTCCCTCGGAACTCCTTGCAAATCCTATGTGGACCATGCAAAGATATACCGATTCTCACGGAGGAAGCTGGTGAGCTCGCTTTCCTATTTGTCAGTTAGCCCAGACCCAATGGTAACTGTGCGCTCTGGGAAAGTCTCATCCACCTGTACCTTCTTGGTTTCCTTGGTATCTTGGAATGACACATTGCCATGCGGGTTAGCAAGTGCTGGCATGGACATGTGTGCTGCTATGGCCAATTCTGCTACTTCCATCATTTGGTGCTTTTCCTGTGCTATGACAAGTGACTCGGCTAGCGAGGATCTGGCTAAGGCACAAGCAATAGATCTTTTGTAATCTCCTTCGACTGTGATAACTCCACATGGACCTGGCAGTTTCATCTTCAAGTAAGCAATGTGAGGAGTAGCCATAAACTTTGCCATAGCCGGCCTGCCGAGTAAGGCATGGTATGAGCTGACCAGGTCGACCACCTCGAACTATATGGCTGCAGTGCGACAATTCTCTCTGTTGCCGAATAAGACATCAACCCAGATCTTGCCAATTGGCTTACAGGACAATCCCAGCACAATGCCATGAAAAGTTGTCTTAGTCGGCTCCAGCATGTTTATAGTAATGCCTAACTTGAGCATGGTATCCTTGTACATGATGTTGATGCTACGGCCATCATCAATCAGTACCTTGGAAAGTTTCACATTGATATCAGGGCCCATGAAAGTTGGATCCAAGTCTAGAGCATAACCTCCTAGTGTTGGCATGATCTTGGGGTGATCCTTTATGCTCCAAGTTATCTCCTATTCAGACCAGTGCATGTACTTTGGAATTGCCAGCATTGTGGCATTCACCTCCATCATCCATCTCTGCTGACTCTTTTTGTCATTCGGCTCTATGACAAAGACGACATAACTTTGGTGGTGCTCTCTATACTCATTTATGTTCCCATGGCCGACATGAGCGTCGTCACCTCTTGGGTTATGCACCTGGTGCACAGCCTCTCTTCTTTCTTGATTATGATACCTCGGTTGCCTGTTCTCGTATCTATGCTCAGCTCCAACAGCTTGGGCATTTCCTCCTGTGAGCGGTGGAGGGGGAGGTGGTGGTTGCTGCTTACTTGGCGAATCCACTTTGTCTCCTTTCTGAAACCAAGTTCATTGCCTTGTTGTGTTATTTGCTGGCTTACTCGGACTAGGCGTGTGAAATTTACACGGCTGATCCAGCATCATCTCAAAGGTATATTTTTGTCTGTCCTGATACGGCTTTGTTTGTTCATATGGATTTTTGCCATCATTCTTGGGTATCCACTGCTGTTGTCCACTTGTCCTTTGACCTTGGCTACTTCCAGCATCTGGATGATCCTGACTCATGGTCGCAACCTGAGTCGAACCATATCTGTAGTATGGCCTTTCATCTCTTCTTTTGCTTCTATACTCGGCTCTTTCCTGGCGCCTTTGCGACCCAGCAGCGTCATAGATCTGAGTCTCAGTCATCCCGTTTGCCGACATGAGCAGAGGCTGAGTCGGATCTCCTAACGCATACAAGTCAGCAATCCTTATTGTTTCTGCCAAGCTTGTCAGCATATCTCTCTGTAACCTTTGCCATAACACACTTTCGTGTCAGCATCCTTGTGCAAACCAAGCGATAGCTTGTGACTCGATTACCCCTTCGCAAGAGTTACGCATTGTACACCATCTTGTGAGGAATTCTCTGTATGTTTCATTCGGCCTTTGCTTGCACATTTCCAGCTGTTGCGGGCGATTTGGCCTCTTGTAGGTTCTTGTGAAATTGCTCACAAAAGCATCCTGAAAATCAATCCAGCTGTTGATGCTTTTGGGTGGCAAGTTATTCAGCCACACTCGTGCTGGTCCTTCTAGCATATGCGGTACATATCGCACTGCCCATCTCAAATTTCCCTGCGCGATTTTCATAGCGGTTCCATAATCTATGAGCCAGTCCTCTGGCTTTGTGCTTCCATCGTAAGTCTTTGTTCCTCTGGCCAGCTGAAAATTTGGTACAGGTGGTTCCTTCATGATCCTTGGGCCAAAACATGGTGGACCCTGTGGACCTTGCGATTCGATTGGTTATGCCATCTTTATCCGATCCACTTTAGCCTTGCATCATCCGGCTGAAGGTTTCTGCCTCCGAGTCTAGCTCCCATTGCTTGGTATGCGTGATCCGGCAATTCATACCCGTCATTCACCATTGCCGACTAACCATCATTGTACTTGTTTGCGTTCTGGTCCACAGGTTGCTTCACTGCTTTTCCCGCGCTTTGTTGTCTTCTTTCGGGTTGAGCTGGTGCATTATTCGAAACTGGATTTCCTACTCCTGCCGAGTGAGCTCCACGCCTAGGATGAGGCGCAAAAATTTTCCCTCCAATGTCATTCCTTTGTCCTACTTGCCTCTCTTGGCCTGCATTTTCCTGGTTCTCATTTCCCTGAACGTTGTTCCTTCTTGTTCCCTGTGCATGTGCTGGGTTTCCCTGAGCTATTGTCGTGTCATAGGTGATCATATACTTGTTCCTCCCTGAATCCACACTCTTTTCTTTTCTCGGCCTCGGCGCTACTCTAGGTGAGGAGGCTGTATGACCTGCTGATCTTGCTGGGATTGGAGTTGCCGAGTGAACCAGCTGTGATCTCCCTGCTATACCCGGATTTTCCATATAGTATGCTTCATTCAGAATCCTTGCTGCTCTTACCAGTTCATTGACTCGCTATTGTTGCCTTTTCTTTGCTTCACCCGTCAAATGGGGTAGCTCTGCCATTGCTGCCTCTGCGGCTCTCAGGTTAGCTGCTGCAGTATTGTATGTTGGCTGCATGGATGTTTCGTTGCTATTTTCTAGTGTTAACTTCGACGTTGCATCTTCCAGCTCCTCATTGAGGTTTCTCCCCCTTAACCTTGTTGCATCAAGACGGGTCTTTGCGCCCTTTACTCGATTTGCCGAGTTAAGCTCTCGTATTGTGATATCCACATCTTCCTATAACTGCACTAACTCCTTCGCTTTCTCCAGGACCTTTATCCTGGCCTCCTCTAACTCGTCCTGCACGCGTGCCGGATCAGCTGTTTGCGCTACTGGCTCTGCCAACTTGTCTATCGCCTCTTGCATCTCTTTAGCTCTCTTACTTCTAGCTATGTTCTCTGGCTTTTCTAGCGGTGCCTTTGCTATTCTTGCAGCCCTTGGCGTTTCCTCTTGATTTCCTCACTCAGGATCCTCATTGACTACGGGTGATGCCATGGTGGTGTCACGGCAGATGCCATGGGTAGGCTTAAGTTGGGGACTGAATGGATACTTGTGGTCACCGGGGAGGGAATGCACGGTCTAGACGCGCACGAAGAACAAGATGAACTCTCCAGACTTAGGAATTTTATTGATGCAAGTGGTTTACAAGTGCTCCTAGAGCTGTATGAACTAGGGTTCAGTGCACTAGTTCCCTACTTGGTCCAACCTCCTCTATCCTAGCTATCCCCCTCCTTATATAGATGATGGTTAGCTAGGTCACACCCCTTTGGGTCCTAGGGTTACTGCTTGGATCTTGGTCCTTACTGTACGGACCAGGTCATGGGCTTGTTCTAAGCCCAGTGGCCCAGTCCATAAAGCTAGACAGCTAACGGTCTTCACGTACGTTGCCTCCAGTTCCTTTGGCGTCATGCAGTAACTTTGTACGTCAGCCCCTGCTTTAGGCGTCACCTGGCTCCTTTCGTGTCACCCGGCGTCGCCCTTATCTTTTGACTGTGCTTTACTATGGTCCCTCCTGAACCTCACTCGGAAAGGTGCCACGTGTCCTGTCTGACTCGGCCCTTCCCCGTGAGACTCGGCTCGTTGGTTCCTGCAAGATCAACAAACTTGTCTTATATGGGCCAACATAATTCCCATGTCGGCCGCATATGACCATCTTACCCGGCCGTCCTTACTCGTCCTGGTTCTTTCTTCACTCGGCACAAGCCAGGATGGGCAATGTTTTACCCCTCGTGACCCTATTGGGGGTTATCCCCCTAACAAAGGAGAAAACCACAATATTATGCTTTTGAATGCTAAAACAACGCATGATTCTTTGAAGGCACATTAAGCAATCTCAATTGTTTTAAACAAGTCATTCTACAGCAATAATCACTAAGCATATGGTCAAAGCAACATCTAGCATGACATGATAAAGTCTAAGCCACAGTCAAAACTAGCTTCTTCTTGTACCACTTAAGCATGAAGCTTCCTACTCTTTTCCAACACCAATCGACTTATTTGAAACAACTCACAAGGATAATGATCAATAAAGATCAGTGAGCATGTCTCACAAATCCACAAAGAAGAACTAAAAAGTTCTAAGCAAAAAGCATAAGAAAACTAAAGCTAAGCGCAGAGCTAACAAAAGAGAACACTCACAAAACAATAAGAATGCAAACTAGAGTGTTCTAAACAATGAAGAACTAGGTATGACTTCTCCAAAATAGGAGTGTTGGGGTCCAAACAACTTATTGCAGCAAACAAAGAAAACAAAAACTAAAATCAAGAACAAATACGCTCCAAGAACAACATAAAAGTGCATGAAGCAATAAAAATGAAGTGTTTTGAAAGAAAACCTGAGATTTTTATTGATGAAGAAGAGGATGCCTTGGGCATCCCCAAGCTTTGATGCTTGTACCTCTTGAATATTTATTGGGTTGACATGGGTGGCATCCCCAAGCTTGAGCTTTTGTCCATTATTCATCTCATCACATCATTCTTCCCCTACACTTGAAATTTTCCTTCATACAAAACTTCACACAATCTTCATTAGCAACATTAGTGTATTCAAGATAATAAGTCTGTGGGTTTAGTTTCAACACAAGTAAAACTTCCATTAAAACACAATATACTGTAGCAACTTATTTTAAAATCTCAAGTGATCAGAGAGAACTCAAAAAGAAACCGATAAGAGACAAATGCAAATAATGGCAGAAATCTATCAAAATAGAACAGCGGATAAAGACCGATTTTGTTGAAGAACTTCTGTTGCTCAAATTGAAAAGTGTTAAACTAACGAAAGTTAGATAATATCCTGGGGCATAAGCACAAAAAATTACAGATCAATCCGATGAACTAGAATGTTTCACGAATTTTAAAATGAAGCACAAAATTCTGTTTCGGGACAACAACTTCCCCAAATCTTACTTCTCTCTCATTAGAGGTTATTCTTGGCACAAAAACCACACAAAAAGTATAAGGAGAGGTTATTACTAAAGCAATAACTTCCAAGACTCAACAAAATAAAAACTTACTGAAAACAAAATTTGGGTTATCTCCCAATAGTACTATTGTTTAACGCCTTTAAGTTAGGCATAGAAAGCAAGAAACAAGTATTTTCAAATGAAGAAGCATCAAAGTCAAGTTTCTTGCCCCTACCTTTCTTATCTTTACTCTTATATTTAGGGAACGTATGATTGCTTGGTGGAGAAGAAAAATGCATGATGCCTTTCCCCACATCTATTATTGCTCCAAGGAGTTTCAGTAGGGATCTTCCAAGTGTAATTTGTCCTTTTCCTACACATTTAATAACAAGATAATCAGTAGATACCACTGTACCTAGGATCTTTGTAAACACTCCTTCAGCTATTCCAATGGGTAATATAGTGGCATTATTGGTAAGAGATATTTCTTCTCCATCCTCAGAAATTCCCCAAAGATTTAAAGATTCATAAATATCCTTAGGCATAAGACAAAATTCAGACATAATATCACAACAAGCATAAAAAGTTTCATTATTTATAAAATTTTTTACTATAGGAAGCCATTTTGAAGATTCAGAATTTATTAGAACATATTCATGATGCTCTCTAAGCATATTATAGCATTCCTTTAAACTAGTTGTATTGGTCTCAAGAGTGTTTAATCTAGCATAAATGTTTGTAAAGGATGAATCAGATTTGCTAAGAAAATTATATGTTGCAATCAATTTTTTATGGCATTAAAAGCTTCATCTTCATTACACCTGAGGAAATCTCCTCCTACTACAACATCCAAAGAATATCTATAACAAAGAACAAGACCATAGTAGAAACTGCTAAGAAACAATCCTAGAGTCATTTTAAGCAAACCAAACAAAACTAAAAAAATATACATTTTTTTATAAAAATAAACAAGCAAAACTAAGAAAAATAATCTAATCAAAACAAAGACAAAGTAAAGATATTGGTTGTGAGAGACTCCCCTTGCGAGAATCTTCTTTCTCCTTGAAAAGTGATTGACGAGGAGGAAGAGATTGAAGCCGTCCTTATCTCCCCGGCAACGGCGCCAGAAAAGTCTTGATGTCTGCTCAGTTATTGTAGAGCTTGTTGGGAAACCCCAATAGCAAGGTGTGATGATCACAACAATAAGTTTTCCCTCAGTTATGAAACCAAGATTATCGAACTAATAGGAGTAAGGAAACAACTCCAAGGTGTTGCTAGCAACTTGGAATCTGCACAACACAACCACAGAACTTTGCCCCAACTTACAATGAGGTTGTCAAGCTCACTGGTTTGCTGAAAACAAAGGATTAAACATATAGTGTGGAAGATAGCAATTGCAGAAAGTAAATAGTAAACAGTAGATGGAATATCAATGGTAAGGAATGGACCGGGGTTAATAGTTCACTAGAGGTGTTTCTCCTTAAGATAAATAGCATGTTGGGTGAACAAATTATAGTTGGGCAAGTCACGATGATTCCTATGAGATTTGTTTGGGCATTACAACATAATACATAGACCGTAAACCAGCTGCATCTATGACTAATAATCCACCTTCAGGTTATCATCCGAACCCCTTCCAGTATTAAGTTGCAAGCAATAGATAATTGCATTAAGAAAAGTGTGTACAGTAAAAAATACAATTGCCCTTAGACAAAGGATTGTTGTTTTCTCCCTAGTAGCAAGAACACATCTACAACCTTAGAAGTTTCTATCACTCTCCCAGATTACTAGAGGCATGAACCCACTATCGAGCATAAATACTCCCTCTTGGAGTTGCAAGAATCTACTTGGCCAAAGCATCTACGAACAACATAACATTGACATGATAGAATTAATAATCAATATTGAACATAGTACTCAATATCCATCGGTTCCCAACAAACACAACATGTAGGATTACATAATAGATGATCTTGATCATGAACGGAGCTCACAAGATCAAAACATGATAACACAAAGGAGGAGAACTGGTAAGTCCATTTTGCATCACTATTCTATGGGAAAAGCGGTGTCTAGATGCAATTTTTGCGAAGATCAGAAAAATACCAGAAAAACTACGGAAAATCATATTTTTCCAGAAGACGAATGAAGCCAGAAGGGGAGGCGGAATTGGGCCACAGGGGGGCCACACCCCCTAGGAGCGGGCCACCCTGGGCCGCGCCACCAGGGGTGTGGCCACCCTAGCCTACCTATGGCTCTGCCCTCTCGCCTATATCTTATCCTCGAAACCCTAAAGTCAGGGTAGCGACCACAAAATGATTTCGCCGCCTCTGCGGGGCGGAAACTACAGAGAGAGAAAGAGCTCTCCGACAGATAGATTTTTGCCGGGGAAATTCCTTCCTTAAGAGGGGAGATCGTCGCCATAAACACCGTCATAAAGCTAGACTTCATTGGGATCATCATCATCATCCACACCATCATCATCACTCCATCTCGTTGTAACAATTCTGTTGAAACTTGCATAGTTCTTAGGGGAAACTTTCCTGGTGTTGATTACTTTAGTAGTTGATGCTTGTGAGTGGAACCATTGTAATGTTTATGTTCAGATTGTTATTCATCATCATATCATATCTGATCTTGATCCATATGATGTCTCGTGAGTAGTTCGTTTAGTTCTTGAGGACATGGGAGAAGTCATGTTGTTAGTAGTGGAATTGTGTTGAGGTATTATTCAATGGTTAATATTTAAGTTGTGGTGATATTCTTCTAGTGGTGTCATGTGAACGTCGACTACATGATACTTCACCATTTATGGCCCTAGGGGAACGCATTGTGTATTTGGATACTAACTGTGGGGTTGCCGGAGTGACAGAAACCTGAACCCCCGTTAGGAAACCTTTGCACAAGGGAGTGTAGGATCTCAGAGTTTAAGGCTGTGGTTAGTTTTTTATCTTAATTACTTTTTTGTAGTTGCGGATGCTTGCAAGGGGTTTAATCACAAGTATGTATCAGTCCTAGTAAGGTCAGTACATTAGCACAGGTTCACCCACACAACACTTATCAAACCAGAGAAGGTTAATCAGCTATATGAAACGAAAGCACTTGACAGTATTCCCATGTGTCCTCGAGAACATTTGGTCCTCATTAGTATTACCACCGACTTATCCTTTGATAAGAAAGGATTGGGACACTTGCTGCATTTACTTGTTTTCTTTATTTACTTGCTCTTTATTTTCCTTGGATTATCAAAAACCCCTAAAAATCTGTTTGCTAAGTATTTACAGAGATTTCCTTCTCCAAACCACTAGTCAACACCTTCTGCTCCTCGTTGGGATCGACACTCCTATTTATCGAAAGTACTACGATACACCCCCTATACTTGTGGGTCATCAAGACTATTTTCTGGCGTCGTTGCCGGGGAGTGAAGAGCTATTGAAGAGTGGAACTGGTAAAGGAAACTACTACTATTAGTATTTCTTTTTATTTATGTTTGTTACTTTGTTTCCAATATGGATAACCCACTTGGTTTCCTATTTGGAAAAGATACTAACACTGCTAGGGTAGTAGATGAACCACCACTTGTTGATATAGATCCTTTTAAGATACCTACAAGAATTGTTGATCGTGTTATGGATAATTATTATTTTGGGGATGGAACTGTCCATCCTAGTGATCACTTGCTTTTTATCCATGAATTATGCGGGTTGTTTAAGTGTGCAGGTATCACAACTGAACAAGTTAAGAAGAAGTTACTCTCTATATCATTGAAAGGAAGAGCTGAAGAATGGTATAAGTTGTTGAAGAATGGACAATCTATGGAATCAGAGGAAATAATACATCTCTTTTATTCTAAATTATATCCTCCCAGTGAGATTCATAAGGATAGGAATCAAATATATAACTTTTGGCCTCGTGATGGAGAGAGTACATCCCAAGCTTGGGGGGATTGAAGTTACTAATGCTTAAATGTCCTATTCATCTACTCCCTAACAATATTATTATTAATAACTTTTATGCAAGGCTTTCTCTTCATGATAAAGATTTATTAGATGCTTCTTATGCTGGATCATTCACACATATGAAGGAAGAAGCTAAATGGGATCTCCTAGACCGTATTCAAGAAAACACTAAAGCATGGGAGAATGACAAAGGTAGAAAGTCAGGTATAAATTATGATTATGAATGCATTAAATCTTTTATGGGAACTGTTGACTTTCGCGATACTAGTACTGTGTACGGTCTTGATTCTCAAAGTATTGCCAATTGTTTTAAGGCCTTTGGCTATTATATATAAATTCCCAAAAATAAGTGAAACAAGTACCATGCACCTTATAAAGATATTGTTAATCATGTTTCTGTTAGAAACACTAAAGTTTGTACTGTTGATCCTATTTTGCCTGAACCTTATATTGAGAAAATACCTTTCCCTGCCAAGGTAAAGGAACATTCTATTATGGCTAATGTGGTTAGCAAAAGTACAAAGAAATCTGTTGAACTTGATGAACAAACAAATATTGAACCTGTAGTAGCTATTGTGAAAGACCTAGTCACTAAGAATTTAGAATATGGGCATATTATCTTTTGTGAAGATGCTTCTAATATTGTCTCTCATCCTAGTAAAGCTAGGAAAGCTAGTGTCCCTATGCTTTCTGTTAGAATTGGTGGTCATCGCTATTATGGTTTATGTGACATTGGTGTTAGTTCTAGTGATATTCCTTATGAGCTTTACAAGGAAATTATGCATGAAATTGGTCCTTCTGAACTTGAGTACATTGATGTGGTTATTCACCTTGCTAATAAAGATCTGTCCAATTATTATTGTAAGAGATATGAAAGTTCTTTGTGGTAAGATTAAGTATCCTGCTGATTTTCTAGTGCTTGGTTTAGCAGCTAGTAAAACTTGTCCTATCATTTTTGGTAGACCCTTTCTAAACACTTGTGGGGATATTATAGATTGTAAGAAGGAGAAAGTTTTAACCAAGTTTGATGGAGAATCTTATGAGTTTAACTTTTCCAAATTTTCTAAAGCTCCTTATGAAAATAATTTGCCTAATGAGGATTTTAGGGTTGAACATCTTGCTTCTATTGATCTAGTTTATGACCTTAGACCTCTATTTGATGATTGTAAGCATTCTCATTCTGATGATAAAGTTGTTTATCGTGACAGTTATATTTTCAACTTTATTCAAACTACTACTAAAATTTATTATGAGAGAGGGAAACATGGTTTTATGCATATTAAGTTTCCCCACTTTATGTTGAAAGCTTTGAAATTTCATTTGTTTTGTCTTCCTATGCTAGTGGCCTTTTGCTTCAATAATTTGTTTTCTTATGAAACCCCCTTTCATAGGAAGTGGGTTAGACTCAAATGTGTTAGATATTTGCTTCTCGATGCTCTCTTTTACTTCAAATCCATATCTCCTATGTGAGCATCATTGAAATTATCATGCCCATCTTAATGGCTATAAAGAAAGAGCTTTTGGGAGACAACCCATTTTAGTTTGTTTTGGGTCTATGTTTCTATGAGTCTTGGTACCTCACTAATAACCACTCCTTATCCTTTTTGTTTGGTTTTTGTGTCAAGATCAACCTCTTTTGACAAGTGGAGGAGTTGAGAAAAGTTGCTGCCCTGGGACAGATTTTTGTGCTGCATTGTAAAAATTCGTGAAGGAGCTAAGTATTTCGGATGGATCTGTAATCTTCTGTGCTTGTGCCCCAAGTTGTTATCCAACTTTCTTTAGTTTTGCACTTTTTGATTTGAGCAACAGAAGATTTTCTAAAAAATCAATATTTACCTGTAGGTCTGTTTTGACAGATTTCTGCCATCATTTGCATTTGCCTCTTACATCGATTTTCTTTCAGATTCTTTTGGGATTTTGAAAGGAGTTGCTACGGTAGCTTTTGTTTGATGGATTTAAGTTGAAATTTGAACCCAAGGGTTTATTGTTTTTGCATACACTAATGTTGCTAATGAAGTTTGTGTGAGGCTTTGAGTGAAAGGAACTTTCAAATGTTAGAGAGAAGGAATCTGCAGAGTCCGTTTCCGAATAGGTAAAAGTGCTGGAAATCAAAGGTTCATGAAAAACCTTTTTTCTTTATAATTTTGCTGTTTTTATTACATATGGAAGGTTATGAGACAAAAAAAAAGAGGATGAAACGGAGCCCGGGTGGGCTACACCCACCAGTGGCACGGGCCCAGCCTGGCCGCGCCACTAGGGGGTGAGACCACCCCGGAGTCCGTCTCCGTCCCGTTTTCGCACAGTACCTTCCTTATGTTGTAAAACTTCATAATATATAACCCCCCCGGATCCCCTGAGGTTTGTATATCGTGTTCTCTTCGTGTTTTCGTTTTGATATGTTTCTGTCAGGAAATATTCTCAAGTTTAGAGGCACCATGGTCTCTACTAACGACAAGGGCAAGAAGCCCGTGGAAGATGATCTTCAAGGCCCCAAGGAGTTGTTACTCAAAGATGGGAAGGTGCATATGAAGGAGGTTCAGGGCCCTAAAGGAGAAGGCATTCTGGAGGATAGGATGGAAGCATTGGAGCAAGAAGTTTTTAGGTACAAGAAGATGGCGGAATGCGAAGTGGATGTCATCCATAAGATAAGTTCAGAACTCATCACCGAGCACAAGAAGGAGACTGCCGAGCTTCGAGATGAAATCCTATCACTCCATCAGACCACCAACCAACTACAAGCACAACTCTACAACATACAAAATCAAAACTGTGAGTATGAGGCTAGGTTTAAACGCATAAGCTCTGCTGCTAGTTTCATGATTGTGGAAACCAAGACATCCTTTGTGGATGGAGAGCCTTTACCTTGGAAGTCTGACGATGACAAGGGAACACCACCACCACCGAAGGAGTAATTCTTCATCAGGTTTTGGCATCCCCTTAGCTTGTTCCAAGCTTGGGGGAGTGTCGCGGTATCATATCATTATCTTTCATATTTTTACCTTCTTAGTTAAGTCTTATCATGATTAGAGAAGTTATCATATGGGATGATTTGCATTGTGTAAGTATCTCTCCTTTAGTTGGTTATCTATGTATCCCTTGGTGTGAGTGCCTTTATGGAATATTAGTGAGAAGTTTCATCTTTTACTTTTTGCACATCTTATTTTAGTTTGCAATCTCTATTTATGATTTATCTTGTTGATTAGTATTGGTATCACTTTGGGAGCATCAAGTAAATCTAAATTGGTTTTGGCAAATCGAGCTCTGGTCAGTAGCAACAATTTTTGAGGTTGTAAAGGAAAAGATAAAAGCGCTTACAAGTATTTTGTATTGTTTTCTTTCTTTCTTGATTGGCTCATAAGCTTAGTATTCTTTATTTAAGATCTTTTGTGTTTTCAAGAAATATTGCATGATGTTTGCTTGTTTCCTTCAACTCTTTTGCTTGCTACCCAGCCTTGCTAGCCAAAAACCTGTACTGATAGGGAATACTTCAGGTGCACCCAATCCTTTAAACCAAAACCTATTCCATTTGAGTCCACCATATATACCTATTAGCATTATTGCTATTCCTAGTAAATTCAAGCTTCATCTACCTTTCAAATTAAAAATTCGTTTGTTATGTGAAAACTAGTTAGTAAAGCTCTCACGAACTTGACGACACACCTTATTTTCCTGCCCTTAATAAACTTGAACCACTGTGTCATCTATGTTGTATATGCTTGCACTTATAAGTTGGGATTTGCAGAACCGTGCAATCACGGGGAACGCTTTCAACACTTGTAAATATCTACACCGTTGATATCATGCTCTTTTGTTTATGGATGTCGTCGGTGTGAAATAAAAGGGGATCTTGTAAGTCCATGGAGTTATGTATATGTGTTAGAGAAACGCCTGGTCCGCTAGACTAAGCCATGCCTAATCATGGTGGAAACTTGCAACATAACCATAGTGAGAAATCTATGAAGCTTTCTTCTTATAAAAAATGAGAGACGTTGAAAAGAGGAAAGAAAGAAAAATTACCATCTTCCCATGGTAAATAAGAAGATTGCTGAGATGCTCATTGTCTGCTTGCCTTGTCATTTTGATATGGGATAGCTCTTCTGTCATGTCCAAGGGGTACCCCGTTGGCGGTTCTCTATGATACACATGTATTTACTATGAAAAGAACTTACTGGTAACTAAAGTTGAGTAGCATGAGGAGCGGCCCTCATACTCAAGGGACATGAGATTTCCAACTTATACTTCGTCAAGAATATACTGCATCTTTGTTCACTTTAACCTTAATCACCTCAAGATGCTTATGATAGGGGCAATGAGACCTCAAAGCTAGTAAGTACCATAATCTTTTGGAAGCTCTTTATGAACTTGAAATCCCTGCTTCCCTTTGAGAAGGGCTTTTCTTTCATTTCTTAGTTGAGTCAGTAAACCCACTCCTTTCTGTCTCCAGCAAGCATTTGAGTTGTTGTGTTTCAATCATTCATATGGTGATTTATTCAATCATGTTCCTTATCTTCCTTGTTTTGCACATTGATCTTATCTGAATGAGTATTACTTTGAAATCCATTGTTGTGAAAAGCATTTTATGTTTGAGCAAAGAGTACTCTTGTTATAAACTTCTTTACAAAAGCTTTGCTTGAAAACTATTTGTCAACTGTTCTCTGACCAAGAACAAAGTTTTCCATTTCCAATTATGATTTATCTTTATGCATCTTTATTGTGACTCCCATACTCGTTGCAAGCTAAGTTATATAATGGTGTGTTGCTTTCTATTATGAGTTGTGTATTGGTAAGTGTGATGCTTCTTTTTCATATTCTTTTTATCGACACTTCACTCCATAAACCCGTGGACATGTTTACTGAGCTCGGTTTTTGCTTGGGGACAAGCGAGGTCTAAGCTTGGTGGGAGTTGATACGTCCATTTTGAATCACTATTCTATATCATAATCTGCTGCTATTCATTGATATATTTCATATTAAGAGGTGATACTTATGTTATTTCATCTGTTTTTGCATGTTGGATGATTTTTGGAGGATGAACTACCGGAGTCAGGATTCTGATGGAAAAAGCGGTATCTAGATGAAATTTTCGCGAAGATCAGAAAACTACCAGAAAAACTACGGAAAATCATATTTTTCCACAAGACGAAGGAAGCCAGAAGGGGAGACAGAGTTGGGCCGCCCTGGGTCGCGCCACCAGGGGGTGTGGCCACCTTGGCCCACCTCTGGCTCCGCCCTCTCGCCTATAGCTTATCCTCGAAACCCTAAAGTCAGGGGAGTGACCATAGAAAGATCCCGCCGCCTTTGCGGGGCAGAAACTACAGAGATAGAAAGGGCTCTCCGGCAGACAGATTTCTATCGGAGAAATTCCTTCCCAGAGAGGGGATATCATCGCCATCAACACCGTCATCAAGATATACTTCATCGGGTCATCATCATCATCCAGACCATCATCTCCACTAGAACCATCATCACCACTCCATCCAGTTGTAACAGTTGTGTTGAATCTTGCATAGTTCTTAGGGGAAACTTTCCCGCTGTTGATTACTTTAGTAGTTGATTCTTGTGAGCGGAACCATTGTATTGTTTATGTTCAGATTGTTATTCATCATCATATCATCTCTAATCTTGATCCATATGATGTCTCGTGAGTAGTTCATTTAGTTCTTGAGGACATGGGAGAAGTCATGTTGTTAGTAGTGGAATTGTGTTGAGGTATTATTCAATGGTTAATATTTAAGTTGTGGTGCTATTCTTATAGTGGTGTCATGTGAACGTAGACTACATGATACTTCACAATTTATGGGCCTAGGGGAATGCATTGTGTATTTGGCTACTAATTGTGGGGTTGCCGGAGTGACAGAAACCTGAACCCCCGTTAGGAAACCTTTGCACAAGGGAGTGTAGGATCTCAGAGTTTAAAGCTATGGTTTGGTTTTTATCTTAATTACTTTCTTGTAGTTGTGGATGCTTGCAAGGGGTTTAATCACAAGTATGTATTAGTCCTAGTAAGGTCAGTACATCAGCACAGGTTCACCCACACAACACCTATCAAACCAGATAAGATTAATCAGCTATATGAAATAAAAGCACTTGACAGTATTCCCATGTTTCCTCGAGAATGTTTGGTCCTCATAAGTTTTACCACTAGCTTGTCCTTTTCTAAGAAAGGATTGGGCCACTTGCTGCATTTACTTGCTGTCTTTATTACTTGCTCTCTCTTTTCCTTACATTATCAAAAAACCCTAAAAATCCGGTTGCTAAGTATTTACAGAGATTTCCTGCTCCAAACCACTAGTCAACACATTTTGCTCCTTGTTGGGATCGACAATCCTATTTATCGAAAGTACTACGATACATCCCCTATACTTGTGGGTCATCAATAACCAACCATCTAGCTACTGTATGGACCCATAGTCCAAGGGTGAACTACTCACGCATCACTCCGGAGGCTGGCATGGTGATGAAGAAGGCCTCCCGGATGATCTCTCCCCTTCGGCAGGGTGCCGGGAAGTGCTTCGGATCCCCCCTATCTAGGGATGGAGATGGCGGCTGCTACGGACTTTTTTGTGGATATCGGATCGGGTCCTTAGGGTTTTCTACATCGGGGTGCTTTTATAGGCGAAGGGGCAAGGTCGGTGGGCACCCGAGGGGCCCACACCTAGGGCTTCCCCCCCTAGGCCGCGCCGCCACCAGGTGTGGCCACCTCATGGCCTCACTTCGGCTGCCCTTCGGACTCTGTGTTCCTTCTGGTAAAATATTGACTTTGGCTTTTGTCCTGTCCAATTCCAAGAATATTTCCTTACTAGCTTTTCTAAAACCAAAAACAACAGAAAACAGGCAACTGGCACTGCGGCATCTTGTCAATAGGTTAGTTCCCGAAAATGCATAAAAATACCTCAATATGTAGACAAAACATAATAAAGTTGATACAAAACAAGCATGGAGCATCAAAAGTTATAGATATGTTTACGACGTATCAGCTCTCGACGGATCAGGACTAGTTAATTTCTCTAGGGAAAAAATATTCTTAACCTACTCAAGCTCGATTCCCCGAACTTGAACCTGGTATATGCCGGGTAGCTCGACTCGTGTCAAGGAGGTCTTGTCGGGTCGAACTCTAGCTTGTGAATGAGTACCCAATTCATCCGTTGGGATTTTTCATCATGCCATAGGCATGGAAATTATCTGGTAAAGTGTGGCGGATGCGTTTTCTAAACTGGTAAATTCAACCTATAGGTCTTATCTTCATATTGTAGACGCGTCACCCAGATATGTTTTCGCAACGGCTGTGATCTACGCAATCGAGGAGACATTGTCCCACACACTCGATCTCATATTAGTTGTGTAGTATGTGGCCGTAATGAACCAGGAGTCACAATTGCGGATGAAGTAGACACAACATATAAGTTCTCGGGTGCGCGACCAACGCTTCCGATGGGAGTATCCCCCGAGGCTGGGTTTGGCTATTTATAGCCGAGCATAGGCTCGTTTAGCACCACATGTCTTGTTCATCCAAGGAGATAATCTACTTGGGACATGTGCTTGCGAGTTTGAGTAATCGTTGTCGACTTCTTTAGAGGACTCAATGAGATAGCTTAGTGATACCTTCGATCCGGATTCACGGATATAGTATAATAGTATTTTTCCCTAGTAGACCTTGGTTTAATTGAACCTTGGGAAACAATGCTAAAAGGAATTAAAAATGACACATCTACAAGACTTTGTTTTTTGTTTTACCTTTGTTTACCACACCAATATAGTTTACTTTATATCATGGGTTGACTCAATGGATGGATATAGGCCAAGGTTGAAGATACACCTGTAGTTGCACATCATATGATATAAAAGATAATAATAGGCACAATCACATGTGTAGTGTTCTAATAGAGATAATATTTTGTGGGAAGCACATCCTCATATGCTAAAGCCCCTGCGTGCAGCAAGCATAGCAATAGCCATTTGATCCAACCGGTTGCACCGCGAAGCACCGGGCTATAAACAGTTATTAAGTGATAAACACAGATCAAAACCTTAAGGAGAGATGTTGTTGTTGATCCTGAATGGGTCGCTAAGATAAGATCGTACAACCCTTTCTGTCCTAGGTTTCCTATGAGATTGCCACTAGTCAAGTATATCACCTCAAGATTTTATCGATCTCGAGGGACTTGGGTACCTACAAGTCCAAAGATCGAGGCAAGAGACAAAAAACAAAAGATACAAATCCCTTATTCAAACAATACACAATACTCCCATAGATTAGATGCACATAATTGCTGCGAGGTTTCTCCCCAATCCATAGTCCGTGAGGACTACTCACTCATAATAATAAGATCAAGGATAGAAAACAGTGTGCAAAATACTTAGATTGAAGTCAAATATTCTTACAATGATCGCCGAATCACATGGAGATCTCAAGTACAAAGTAATGTCTACGGATAATGGAGAGTATGGAAGATGGAAGGGATGAACTATGGTGTGGACCACCTTTGGTGTTGTTGTGATGCAATCTGCGAATGGCGGCCCTCTGCACGGCAGCTGTGACCTCGAAATATATAGTAGTCTTCACGAAAGTTGTAGGGTTTGATGAGACAAAGCCACCGCCACATGGAACAGGCAGGTCGTTGATGGCTTAGATATGTAGAGCTCGTTGGGAAGCCCAAGAGGAAGGTATGATGAGGACATCAGCAAGTTTCCCTCATTTATGAAACCAAGGTTATCGAACCAGTCGGAGAAAGGAAACAACTCCCAAGGTGTTGTTAGCAACTTGGAACCTTACACAACACAACCAAAATACTTTGCCCCAACTTACAGTGAGGTTGTCAATCTCACCGGTTTTGCTAACAACAAAGGATTAAACGTATAGTGTAGAAGATAGCAATTGCAGAAAGTAAACAGTAAATAGTAGATGGAATATCAATGGTAAGGAATGGACTAGGGTCCACAGTTCGCTAGAGATGTTCTCCATAAGATAAATAACATGTTGGGTGAACAAATTACAGCGGGGCAATTGACAGATTGAGAATGCATAACAATGCATGTACTCTACATTTTGATCTCTACGAGATTTTTTTGGGCATTACAACATAATACATAGACCGTAATCCAACTGCATCTATGACTAATAATCCACCTTCAGGTTATCATCTGAACCCCTTCCTGTATTAAGTTGCAAGCAACAGATAATTACATTAAGCAAAGTGTGTAAAGTAAACAATACAATTGCTCTTGAACAAAGGATTGTTGTTTTCTTCCTAGTAGCAACAACACATCTACAACCTTAGAGATTTTTGTTACTTCCCCAGATTACTAGAGACATGAACCTACTATCGAGCATAAATACTCCCTCTTGGAGTTACAAACATCTACTTGGCCAAAGCATCTACTAGCAACGGAGAGCATGCAAGATCACAAATAACATAGACATGATAGAATCAATAATCAATCTGACATAGTACTCAATATCCATTGGATCCCCACAAACACAACATGTAGCATTACAAATAGATGTTATTGATCATGAACAGAGCTCACAAGATCTAAACATGATAGCATAAAGGAGAAACAACCATCTAGCTACTATATGGAATCGTAGTCCAAGGGTGAACTACCCATGCATCACTCCGGAGGCTGGCATGGTGATGAAGAAGGCCTCCGGGGTGATCTCCCCTCTCCGGTAGGGTGCCGGGAAGAGGTTCGGATTCCCCTGATATAGGGATGGAGATTGCGGCGGCTATGAACTTTTTCGTGGATTTCTGATCAGGTGCTTACAGTTTCTGCCTCGGGGTGTTTATATAGGCAAAGGGGCAAGGTCGGTGGATGCCCGAGGGTCCCACACAATAGGGCGGCGTGCCCTAGGGTGGACCCGTGCCGGCCCTAGGTGTGGCCGCCTCGTGGATCCACTTCGTCTCTCCTTCGGGCTCCGTGTTGCGTCTGGAAAAATAGGAACTTTGGCTTTTGTTCTGTCCAATTCCGAGAATATTTCTTTACTAGCTTTTCTAAAAACAAAAATAGAAGAAAACAGGCAACTGGCACTATGGCATCTTGTTAATAGGTTAGTTCCAGAAAATGTATAAAAATTCCTCAAAGTGTAGACAAAACATAAGATAGTTGGTACAAAACAAGCATGGAGCATCAAAAATTATAAATACATTTACGACGTATCAGCCGTACGGACGGGCCCTGCCCGTACCAGTGGTCATTATGGATCCTGACGCCTGGTGACTGCTGTAAGATTACTTGGTCATGTCGACTTCCTCAAAATCTTCATTTATGACTCTTGAGTTTGCATTAAAAAGCATGATTTCTTGTACAACACAATTCAAAGCAATGGTTTGCATATCTTTGCAATAATTAGTCATTAGTTTCAAAGCTAGAGAGATTCTTGTTAATTGCTCGACAAAAAACAATATTTAAATAAAAATAATGGATATTTTAGAGCATCACTTAGTATGAATGATGCCAGGGATGACATCACGAGGCTCTCAATGGTTGCTCTATGCAACTGATGGGACTCGTCAGCAGCGACCCTACAGTGAATATTGTTCGGCACATGTCATGGTATTGTCGACGAGTACGCCATGGAGGGGTCCTCACAGTGCATGTTTAGAGACGTGGGGTAAGGTGGAAGGTTGGCGGGTACGAGGTAACACAA
This sequence comes from Avena sativa, assembly GCA_916181665.1. Classification (NCBI taxonomy): domain Eukaryota; kingdom Viridiplantae; phylum Streptophyta; class Magnoliopsida; order Poales; family Poaceae; genus Avena; species Avena sativa. The sequence goes on along the minus strand of OV702279.1, from coordinate 228,591,743 downwards.
CTTACCCAGGTTCAGATCCCACGAAGGTGGCGGAATCCTACTCCTGCTATAAATCACTATAATGGCAATATGCCGAATTACAGGGATTGGTTCGCTGTGCACGGTATGAGTTGTATCGTTCCCTAAAGTCTCCTTTTGGTTCGTCTTATATAGTCGCCAGATCCTAGGGTTACATGCAAAGTCCTAGCCGCATAGGTTACAGAGTCCTACACGGTACACGACTAGTATAACGTGTCTTGCACTCCAAGGCTCTGGGTACGCTGGTGAATCCTCCGTAGTCTTATTTTATCCGGCATGGGCCTCCCTTCTGGATCCATATAACTATGCCGCCCAATAGGCCATAGGCCCTGCTACCGACTATGGGCCACCCGGGTTATCCGGATTAGAGACATGCAATGGTGACACCCATTTAGCATATCCCCAACAGTAGCCCCCTAAGAACTCCGAGATCTTGCGCCGTCTTGCCTCTTCAGATTAAATGCTCCATCTAGATGGATGTCGGCAAATCGTCAAGCAACATCTTGTAGTCCTCCCAAGAACCCTGCAATGCTCTCCGTCTTCAACATGTAAGTTGGAGAACTGCTGAATCTTCCATCGTACTCTTCTCGTAGCCGTACTGGATCCGTCCATGCCGGAATCTTCAGATGGGATGGTTCACCTACCTATGTCAGTAGAGCGACATAGACCATAGGTCAGCGGCGCCTTGTAACTCACACTTGTAGAGAATACAATCATATCCGCTTTTGCCGCGCAAAGGATACGAAATGTTGGTGGCGACGATGGGAACATGGCGAAATTTCCACACACGCGCACGCACGCGCCTGTCCACGCAACAACCATTCGATTAACTTGCATGAATCTCGATGTTGAGTACTATAAATTGTAACCATGGCGATTTTTATCCTTTCACCGCATTCTTCCTCGCAACGTCTTCTTCCTCTAGCAAACGTCTCCTCGAGCTCTCCATGCGCATATAGGAAAAATCCTAGCTTTTCCATCCAATCTCATAGTCACCTTCTCCCCAGCACTAATGGCCAGCAGCAGCACTACACCATCCATGGCGGCGTCGGGCAAGGCCGTGGCCAAGCTAGCGAGCTCCGTCCATGTGCCATCATAAGGCATGGTGGTGCCACGTACCGCGGTGGTGGAAACCACTGGCGGCGACCATGCTCCAGTGGGGCTGGAACTGATAGAAGAAGAGGTCGATTCCCACAAGGGGGAATGACGCGGCTCCGATATTACCGAAGGCAATCTCAAGGAGATGCTCGCCGAGGGGTACCTCCCCATGACGGAGGGGCTGGTCTAGCGGGCGGCACCAGCCAGCTAGGTCGTCCCTTCTCCCCTAGCCGGATAAAAGGTGTACCTCAAAGCCCAATTGGTACACGGTATCTCCCTCCCAATCTCTGACTTCTTCATAGAGGTCCTTAGCCACTACCGGGTTCAACCTCAGAACCTGTCTCCGAATATCATCCTCGCGCTTAGCAACTATGCGGCACTTTGTGAGGGTTACCTAGGAATCAGGCCTAGGTTAGATCTGTTTATATATTTCTTCACCATCAAGAGCGAAGCCGGAGTGAGCAAGGATGAACTTAGAAATTGCGGAACCATTAGCTTCAAGATCTGGCATGGCCGGCGATTCCCCGACATCGTAGGCCACGAGTCATGCAAGAACTGGAAGAGGACATATTTCTACGGCCCAAATATCCCTCTGGCTAGCCGAGAAAGATCGTACCCGGACTTTGTCAATGGAGCCGCCGCTGAAGCCCCAACATGGAGATCCCAAGCCCTCCTTCCCTCCGATGATGAAGCCTCCTGCGTTGTAAGGCAGGTCGAGTGGCTCGTAGAGACGGGTCTGACTGGGTTGGACCTAGCCATGTGCTGGTTCATCAGACGGATTCAGCCTCTGCAGCACCGCGTGAAGCTGATGCATGAGTATTCCAAGGATAGGAAGGATAGCCTTAGCATCTCCGAGGACGACTTTTTGAGGGACTCCGTCAAGCTTCGTCTCAAGGACATAGTCAAGGTGAAGGATAGGACGCGTGGCTTCACCATCACCTACGACATGTTCGAGGGCGACACATGCCCAGAGGTAACTGTTTATTTTCCGTGTATGACATATACTCCAATTCTTCCGTCTATCCTTAACCATTGAATCTCACACTTTGGGATTCACTTAACAGCTAAATAGTCTAGATGAGGGTAGCATGGCTATCCAAGTCTATGACCCCAAGATGAAGGAAGTCACCGTCGTGTCTGACAACGATGTCCCATTGGCGCATAAGTGGAAGAGCTCCACCTCTGACGCTGTCGACGGAGGCAAGAAGAAGAAGATGGAGGGTGGAGCCTCCAAGAGATCCACCGCCTCCCTGGAGGCGGAGAAAAGAAGAATGATTGGTATCCCGTTGACCAAAGCACCAACCGTTGTGTAAGCTTCTTAACATCCGACATTGTCTCTTGCTCGTCTTGTTCATGTACTTATACTTCTAAACGTCTCAGGAAGAAGGCTGGCAATGCACAAGTATAGGGGGTGTATCGTAGTACTTTCAATAAATAAGAGTGTCGATCCCAACGAGGATCAGAAGGTGCTAAATAGTGGTATGGAGCAGGAAATCCCTGAGAATACTTAGCAAAAGGATTTTTAGTGGTTTTATGATAAAGCAACAAAAAAAGGAGCATGTAATAAAGACAACGAACAAACGGAGCAAGTGGCCCAATCCTTTCTTAGCAAAGGACAAGCCGGTGGAAATACTTATAAGGACCAAACGTTCTCGAGGACACATGGGAATTCTGTCAAGTGCTTTCGCTTCAAATAGCCCTAGTGTTGCAAGTGTTGTGTGGGTGAACCTGTGCTAATGTACCGACCTTATTTGGACTAATACATACTTGTTATTAAACCCCCTGCAAACATCCATAACTACAGGAAAGTAATTAAGATATAAATGTAACCACGGCCTTAAACTCTGAGATCCTACACTCCCTTGTGCAAAGGTGTCCTAACAGGGGTTCAGGTTTCTGTCACTCCGGCAACCCCACAATTAGTATCCAAATACACAATGCATTCCCCTAGGCCCATAAATGGTGAAGTATCATGTAGTCGACGTTCACATGACACCACTAGAAGAATAGCACCACAACTTAAATACTAAACCATTGAATAATAACTCAACATAGATTCACTACTAACAACATGACTTCTCCCATGTCCTCAAGAACTAAACGAACTACTCACGAGACATTATATGGATCAAGATCAAAGATTATATGGTAATGGATAACAATCTGAACATAAACAATAATCCTATGGTTCCACTCACAAGCATCAACTACAATAGTAATCAACACCGGAAAGTTTCCCCTAAGAACTAAAGCAATATCCAACACAATTGTTACAGTAGGACGGAGTGGTGATGATGGTGCTGGTGGAGATGATGGTGTGGATGATGATGATGATGATCCCAATGAAGCCTAGCTTTGAATATGGTGTTGATGGCGATGGTCTCCCCTCTCCGGGAAGGAATTCCCCCGGCAGAAATCTGTCTGCCAGAGAGATCTTTCTCGCTCGGTGTTTTCTGCCTCCCAGAGGCGGCGGAAATCTATCTGTGGTTGCCCTCCCTGGCTTAGGGTTCCGTAGGGAAGATATAGGCGAAGGGGTGGAGTTCGAGGCCGAGCAGGTGGGCCACACCTCCCCTAGGCATGGCCTAGGGTGGGCCCGCGCCTAGGGGGTGTGGGGCCCCTGTGGCCCCTCTTCTCTTCTCCTTCTGGCTTCCTTCGTCTATTGGGAAAATAATATGTTTCCATATTTTTCTTGTATTTTTCTGATCTTCGCAAAATTGCAACGAAACACCTTCTTTTCCATCGGAATCCAGACTCCGGCAGTTCATCCTCCAAGCATCATCCAACATGCATAAACAGATGAAAATCCATAAGTAATACCTCATAATAAGACAAATATCAATGAATAGAGGTAAATTATGATATAGAATGGTGATGCAAATTGGGCGTATCAACTCCCCCAAGCTTAGACTTCGCTTGTCCCCAAGCGAAAACTGAGCTTAGTAGACATGTCCACGGGTTTATGGAGTGAAGTGTCGATAAAAGAATACGAACAAGAAGCATCACACTTACCATTTCACAATTCATAGAAGAAAGAAACTCACCAGTATATAACTTAGCTTGCAACCAAGTACATCAGTCACAATAAAGATGCATAAAGATAAATCATAATTGGAATTGGCAAACTTGTTCTTGGTCAGAGAACACCTGGTAAACAGTTTCACAAAAGCTTTTTGTAGAAGTTTTATAACAGGAGCACTCTTTGCTCAAAAAGGTTTTTCACAAGTGAAGGCTTTCAAAGTAATACTCAATATATAAGAGCTTTTGCAAACAAGGAAGAATAAGAACATGATTGAATATGAATGCTTGAAACACAACAACTCAAATGCTTGCTGGAGATAGAGAGGAAGTAGGTTTACTGACTCAACTTGGAAGTGGGATAAAGGTACCTTTATAGAGGGAAGCAGGGATTACAAGTCATAAAAAGCTTCCAAAAGATTATGTTACTTACTAGCTTTGAACCCCCATTGCCCCTATCATAGGCATCTTGAGATGATTAAGGTTAAAGTGCACAAATATGTAGTATATGCTTGACAAAATATAAGTTGGCAATCTCATGTCCCTTGAATATGAGGGCCACTCCTCATGCTACTCAACTTTGGTCACAGGTAAGTTCTTGTCATTGTAAGTATTTGCATATCATAGAGAACCGCCAACGGGGTACCCCTTGCACATGGTACAGGAGCTTTCCCATAACCAAAATGACAAGGCAAGCAGACAATGAGCATCTCAGCGATCTTTTTATTTACTATGTGCATACCTTTTTATTGAGGATGCTTCATAGATAGCTCACTATGGTGATGCTGCAAGTTTCCACCATGATTAAGCATGGCTTAGGCTAGCGGCCCAGGCGTTTCTCTAACACAAAATACAGACTCCATGGACTTACAAGTTCCCTCTTTATTTCACACCGTTGACATCCATAGACAAAAGAGCACGATATCAACTATGTACAGAGTACAAGTGCAATGTTGAAAACGTTCCCCGTGACAACACGTTTCTGCTAATTCCAACGTATAAATGCAAGCATATACAACTTCGATGGCAGAATGGTTCAAGTCTATTAGGGGCAAGAAATAAGGTGTGTCGTCAAGTTCGTGAGAGCTTTACTAACTAGTTTTCACTTAACAAAATACTTTTTAATTCGAAATATAGATGAAGCTTCAGAATTTTCTTGGAATATCAAAAGCTACTAGGTAGATATGGTGGACACAAGTGGCATATGTTTTGGTTCAAAGGGATTAGGAAACATGAGAAGTATGCCTTATCAAAGCAGGTTTTTGGCTAGCAAGGTTGGGTAGCAAGGAAGAGAGTAGAAAGAAACAAGCAAACATACAAGTAATAAAGCCAAACATGCAATCTTCCTTGAAGACACAAAAGAATCTTAAAGATAATACTAAGCTTATGAGCCAACAAGAAAGAAAACAAATGATACAAAATACCTGTAAGATTTTTCTCTTTTTCTCTTTCAAACCTCTAAAATTGTTGCTACTGACCAGATCTCGGTTTGCCTAAACCAATTTAGAGTTACTTGATGATCCCAAAGTGATGCCAATACTGATCAACAAGATCCATCATATAATAGAGATTGCAAATAAAATAAGAAGTGCAAAAAGTAAAAGATGAGACTTCTCATTAATATTCAATAAATGCACTCACACCAAGGGATACATAGATAATCAACTAAAGGAGAGATACTTCCACATGCAAACCAAACTATAAAATAACTTCTCTACCACATATATGAATCCACGAAAAAGGTAAAAGATAAAAGATAATGGTGGTAATACCGCGGCACTCCCCCAAGCTTGGAACAAGCCAAGGGGATGCCAAACCTGATGATGAATTACTCCTTCGGTGGTAGTGGTGTTATCTTGATAAGCTCTTCAATCAACTTCCTTAACCCCTCGAACTCAAAAGTAAGAGTACGGATTAGCTCCGAGTTTTGCTCTATGCGGTTCATGATCATGTTAGACCAAGAATCCCAGTCCTTGTTATTCTTTCCCCACTCTTCATCCTTAGCATGATCCTTCTCTACATTGTTAGAATGGTGTCGTGGTATTGCCGACGAGTATGCCATGGAGGGGTCCTCACAGTGCGTGTTTAGAGACGTGGGGGAAGTCGGACGGTTGACGGGTACGAGGTAACACAACTTACCCAGGTTCATATCCCACAACGGTGGCGGAATCCTACTCCTGCTATAAATCACTATAATGGAAATATGCCGAGTTACAGAGATAGGTTTGTTGTGTGAGGTGTATGCTAATCACTACTTGGTCGTGCCCTAAAGGCTCCCATAGGCCCGACTTATATAGTCGCTAGTTCATAGGGTTACAGGGAAAAGTCCTAGCCGAACAGGTTACAGAGTCCTACATCGTTTATTACTAATCTTGCGTGTCTTGTACTCCAAGGCTCCGGGTACATCGGTGACTCCACCGTAGCCTTCCTTTATCCGGCATGGGCCTCCCTTCTGGATCCATCTAACTGGGCCGCCCAGCAGGCCATAGGCCATGCTACCAACTATGGGCCACCCGGGTTATTCGGATAGGAGACATGCTATGAGGATACCATATAGCATATCCCCAACAGTAGCCCCCGGAGAACTCCGAGATCTTGCTCCGTCTTGCCTCTTTAAATGGAATGCTCCGTCTACATGGATGTTGGCAAGTCGTCAAGCAATATCTTGTAGTCCTCCCAAAGAACCCTGTAAGGTTTTCTCCGTCTTCAATTTATAAGTCGGAGAAATGCTGAATCTTTCATCGTACTCTTCCATAGCCGGACTGGATCCGTCCATGCCGGAATCTTCTGATGTGATGGTTCATCTGCCTATGACAGCTAGGGTGACACAGACATAGGTTAGCGACGCCTCGTAACTCACACATGCAGAGAACGCAATCATGTCCGATTTTCCCGCGCGAGCGATACGAACCAATGGCGTTGACGGTTGGGACGTGGCGAAATTTCCGCGCACGTTCGCGCACACGTCGCCTACGCGGCAACCGTCCGATCAAGCTACACGAATCTTGATGCTGAAGATCATAAATAGTAATTGCGGTGGAATTTTTACTTTTCACCTTATTCTCTCCTCGCATCATCTTCTTCCTCCAGCGAGTGCCCCCTCGATCTCTCCGCGCACCTTTTGAAAAAAACCGTAACTCCCAATCTTGCCAGTCACCTCCAAACACACGTAATGGCCAGCAGCATCTCTACTCCCTCGATGGCGGCGTCGAGCGAAGCCGCGGCGAAGTCGGCGAGCTCCGTCGTCGTGCCCCTAGAGGGCCTGTTCATGCCGTCTCTGCGGTGGTCAAGACCACCGGCGGCGACCACAATCCAGCGGCGCTGGAGCTGCTGGAGGAGGACAACGACTCCCACAAAGGAGATTGGCGCGGTTCGGACATCACGGACCGTGACATCAAGGAGCTGATCATCAAGGGCTACCTCCCCGCGACGGAGGGGCTCGCCTGGCGGGCGGCGCCGGCTGGCGAGGTCACACCTTCTCCCCAAGCCGGAGAAAAAGTGTACCTCAAAGCACAATTGGTACGCGGCGTCCCCTGCCCATCTCTAACTTCTTCCTTGCCGTCTTGAACCACTATCGAGTACAGCCCCAAAACCTTTCTCCCAACAGTATCCTAGCGCTTAGTAATTAGGCGGCGCTTTGCGAGGGTCACCTAGGGATTAAGCCTAGGCTAGATCTCTTTGTGTATTTCTTCACTGTCAAGCACGAAGCCGGATCCAGCAAGGATGAACTTAGAAATTGTGGCACCATTAGCTTCAAGATCCGTCCTGGCCGGCGGTTCCCCGACATCGTCGGCCACGAGTCCTGCAAGAACTGGCAGCGTACTTACTTCTACGGCCCAGATATCCCTCTGGCCGGCCGAGAAGTAATGTACCTGGACTTTGTCGATGGAGCCGCCGCCGAAACTTCGACATGGAGATCCTAGGCCTCCCTTCACTCCGACATCGACGCTTCCCGCGCCATAAGGCGGATAGAGTGGTTCGTAGAGATGGGTTTGAACGGCTTAGACCTAGCCATGTGCTGGTTCATCAGGCGAATCCATCCTCTGCAGCACCGCTCGAAGCTGATGCACGAGTATACCACCGACAGAAGGGATAGCCTCCACATCTCCGTGGACAATTTCTCGAGCGACACCGTCAAGCTCCGTCTCAAGAACATCGTCAAGATGAAGGACAAGAAGCGTGGCTTCACCATGACCTACGACATGTTCGTAGAGGGCAAGTGCCCAAAGGTAACTGTTTATTTTCCGTGTATGACATATACTCTAGTTCTTCCGTCTAGCAATTTCCATCTCATCTAACACTGTGGTTCTTCACCTTACAGCTTAGCGCCATAGATGAGGACAGCATGGCTCCTCAAATCTATGATCCAAAGATGAAGGAAGTCACTATCGTGTCCGACGATGATGCTCCATTGGCGCGAAAGCGGAAGAGCTCTACCTCTGATGCTGCCGACGGAGGCAAGAAGAAGAAGACGGAGGGTGGAGCCTCCAAAAAGACTACCGCCGCCCTGGAGGCAGAGAAAAGAAAGACTACCAGGATCCCATTTGCCAAAGCACCCCCTCTTGTGTAAGCTTCTTTCTCTCCAACATTGTCCATTTATCTGTCTTGTTCCCATACTTATGCATTTTGCACGTTTCAGGAAGAAAGCCACGGCCAACTTGAAGAAGACCTCCAAAACATTGGGGGCTTCTAGAACCATTAAGGACATGCTGCATCGCTACGCATCTCCCGCCATCGCCCCTGTCACTCCTACCGTCAAGCCTTCCTCCGCTCCGACAAGCTCACAAGCTAAGGAAGCATCTGGCCCTTCCGCCATGGAAGTGGACTCAGGTGCCTCTACCGAGCTCGCTGTTGTCGGCGAGCAAGCGACGCAGGAGAGTGCCGCACATCAAATGGCTGAAGCTCTGGCTAAGGACGCCATCGGTGGCTGTAAGGCGGTGGTGGAAGCTGGTACTTCTGCCGTAGGCGGCGCCCCCGCACCCAAGAAAACCATAGAGTATCTGAAGATAGTATATCCGGTACTTACACTGGGTAGCACTACTCTGGTTCCTGGTGCGGCACCGACATCTCCAACGTGCGGTCTAGAGGAGCTTCTCCGGCAAGCAGAGATCTTGCAAGGAAACAGTGTATCCTTCGGAAGCTTCTAGCTGAGAGTGCTACTAACCTCAAGATCATTGCACTTGTAAGTTTTATTTTCCTTTTGCATTTCATATGAGTATCCCACTGTATCCCCCGAGGATTTAGACGGAAAACCATAGGTCTTTGCGTCTGAATGCTCTAAGAGTGACTAAAGTAGAAAACTTCTCACTGTAGCCCCCAAGCATGTAGTTTGAATGAATTATTCCGACTAGATGCTTTAAGAGTAGCATACGCAGTGGTTATAAATTTCAATACTATAGTCCCAAGCCTCTAGTTGTAATTGAATTAGTTCTGACTAGATTCTTAAAGAAAAGCTAAGCATACATCCGAGTTAAAAACTTTATACTGTAGCCCCCAAGCTTCTAATCGAAAACTGAATTAGTTCCGACTAGATGCTTAAAGGAAGACTAAGCATATTGCTAAGTTAAAAACTCTCGCTGTAGCCCCCGAGCGTTTAGGTGGAAATTTTCCGGTTAGATGCTCCAAGTAGACCAAACAAAGTTTTAATTTTTCTTTTTTTCACAGAACGAGAATGCTCGGAGGGGCATGGCCAACGACAAGTACCAGAAGATGCACGCGGACTTGGAAACCGAAAAGGGTAAAACTGCCTTCTTGAAGGAACAGATCATCAAGAGCAAGCATCTGTTTTTCCTTTCTTTTTCGTATTCCGACTTAAAACTTGTGTATTCTCTGAGTACTCACTGTGTACTTTGCTTTCTCCAACTTGCAGAAACCATTGCCAAGGCTAAGGACATTGTCGAGCAATCCAAGCACATTCAAGAGCTGGACAGCGAGAACAAGATCCTTAAGCAGGAGAGGAAGGACATGCTGAAGATGCATGAGGAGTCAATGAAAGCCCTACAGGACTCCGCCACCGAAGAGATGAACCACTTGAAGGAGGAGACCTCGATCTTAAGAGATCAGAAGAAAGCTGCCGATGAGCAGAATCAACGCCATCATGAGGCGTATAAACTCCTCCAATAAGAACGGGACTCCTTGGCGGATACCCTCTAGCAAGATGAGGCTAGCATCTTCAGTAAGTGATTCTCCGTCTTGGATTTTTGTAGTCTAGATACTCTGAATTTTTGAACTCATGTGCTCCTTGTCGGAATTTGCAGCTCCTATGGGTTTAACCCGGTCGCCTCCTCCAGCAAAGGAATGCATGGTTCTTGCCGGCAACTTCATCAACACCGCCATCGGGCAAGCCAAAGAGATTGACAAGCCCCTCCAGATCAACATCAAGGCATCAGACTCTTTGGCAAAGTTCTCGGAGATCCTGCGCCGAGCCCCCGAGCGTATCACAAGCTGGAAAGCTTCATGTGCACGGGCCGGTGCAAGGATGTCGCTGTCCATGGTAAAGGCACACTACGAGGATGCCGACATCGACACGGTAACCTCTGGCATACCCGACGTAGATGACGATGGCAAGGAGATAAACCATGAGTCTATCTTATCGTCACTCGCGGGTTATGACACCAGAGTTTCCGAGTTAGTCGACGTCAACATCTTCGTGCCAATGAATACCATCGATGGCGGCAACCAAAGCTCCTCCGAGTCTCTTCACAATGCTGACTTCGAGGGCGAATCTCCTGCTGCGGATGACGCTGCTTCCAAGTCGCATGCGCCAAAGGAATGAAAAACAACTTGTAATATTTGTTTCCTTTGATGCTTATGCGGAAAACAATGATGTATGTCCTGCTACTTAAGAACTAGTTTCCAGCATGTATATATTTTAAAGCAAGTGCTGGCTTATCCATTACTTTGGTTCTTATGCTTGACTTTTCGTGAGTCGGAAGACTCATTGTCGGAACCATGCGCTCAGGTGATGATGCCCAATGGCACCGTCAATAACCTAAGCACAAAATCGTCGACAAAAAGTGCCGAAACTCACTACTCCAGAATCCACATAAAAATGACAAAGAACGTGTAGAACAGAAAACTTAAGCTAATGCCCGTAGGCGGAATTTTCACAAGTGCAATCGCAAAGCTTGTGCATAAAGGTTTTATATGATCCAAAAATGAACACTAAAGGAGGTAAAAGACTCAGAAATATGAGTGAACCAGAGAGCTCTATTTCATTGATCATATAAGAGGTACACAATTAGATAAAAAATGCTAAGTGTAAAAAGGACGTAGATGTGCTATGTTTCATGGCCGATCAAGCTCCGGGTAGTCATCATCCGGGTCACGTCGCTTACGCTTATGATCCTTGTTGGGTCTATCCTTCAGTTCACGATTGTCAACGAGGTAGTAAGACCCATTGAGTAGCGCCTTGCTTATGATGAACGGTCCTTCCCATGACAGGGATAATTTGTGTGACTTCTTCTGCTTAAGTCGGAGCACCAAATCCCCCTCTTTAAACGAGCGATGCCGAACGCGGCGACTATGGTAGCTCCGTAGCTTCTGCTGGTAGATGGCGGATCTTTGGCATGCCAAAACGCGCTCTTCCTCGAGAAGGTCCACATCTAGGGGTCGGGATTCTTCAGCGTCATCTCGTCGTAGGCGGCGACTCTTGGTGCATCGTGAAGTATGTCGGAAGGTAGGATGGCTTCTGCTCCATATACCATGAAATAAGGGGTGTAGTCGGTGGATCTGTTGGGTTTAGTTCGTAAACTCCTCAACACAAATGGCAATTCTTCCGCCCAGGCTCCAGCTGCTCTATGTAGCGGTGCCTCAAGACGTGGCTTGATTCCCTGCAGAATTAATCCATTGGCTCGCTCAACCTGACCATTGGATTGTGGGTGTGCCACAGATGCAAGGTCAAGTCGGATGCCCTTCTCTCAACAATAAGCCTCCACTTATCCGACTGACAAGTTGCTGCCGTTGTCAGTTATAATGCTATGTGGGAGACCAAATCTCACCACTAGATCCCGGACAAACCTGAGGGCAGTTACCCCATCAATATTTCTAATGGGTTTAGCTTCTATCCATTTAGTGAATTTATCAACTGCTACTAGCAGATGCGTAAACCCACATGGTGCCGTCTGTAACGGTCCCACCATGTCTAGCCCCCAGACTGCAAACGGCCAAGTTATTGGTATTGTTCGCAATTCTTCTGCAGGAACATGTGGTTGTCGGGCATAATACTAGCATCCCATGCATGTCTCAACCAGCTTGTCGGCGTCCGCCTTCGCGGTCAGCCAGTAGAATCCTTGCCAGAAGGCTTTCGCGACCAACGATCGAGGAGCGGCGTGATGCCCGCAATCTCCGAGATGGATTTCCCGTAGAATTTCAATACCTTCTAGCTGGGAAACACACTTAAGCTATACACCAGTAGTGCTCCTTTTGTAGAGTTTTCCATTGATTATGGTATAACCCTTTGCTCGTCGTACTATTTGTCGTCTTTCGACTTTGTCGTCAGGCAAAGTTCCGTGTTTGAGATATTCCATGAACGGTTTTGTCCAAGCCGGAGGGACCTTTGCCACCATGTGGACGAAAGAGTCAGCTCTATCCGGGTTGTCGATGTCAGCTCCCTTCACGGATGGTGTTCGTAGATGCTCTAGGAAAACTCATGGCGGAATTCGTTTGCGCCCTGATCCAAGCTTAGATAAAAGATCAGCCGCCTCGTTTTGATCCCTAGGTACATACTTGACTTCGTAGCCCAAGAAGCTCTTGGCTATCTCGTCCACTTCGTCTCGATATGCCGCCATCATAGGGTTCCGCGCATTCCAGGTGCTAGCCACCTGCTGGGCAACCAAGTAGGAATCTCCACAGCAAACTATGCGCTTGATGCCAATATCCTTGGCTACGCGTAGTCCGTGAATGAGTGCTTCATACTCTGCAATGTTGTTCGTAGCCTCGAAGTGGATCTGCAGAACGTAGTGTAGCTTGTCGCCAGTTGGTGACTGTAGCAATACACCAGCCCCCAAGCGGTTGAGCAGCTTTGATCCGTCAAAGTGCATCACCCAGTAATCTGGTTCCAGCAATGGAGTAGCATCTGGCATCTCCGTCCAATCTGCGATAAAATCCGCCAAGGCTTGTGACTTGATAGCGTCGCGTATTTTGTAGGTGATCTCGAAGGCGGCAAGTTTAATGCCCCACTTCGCGACCTTTCCCGTAACATAGTTGTTGTTGATAATGTCGGACAGTGGAGTCTTGCTCACCACTGTGATTGGGTGCTCGTGAAAGTGATGTCGCAGCTTCCGAGAAGCAAGGAATACTCCATAAGCTATTTTCTGGTAGCGCGGGTAACGCTGCTTGGACTCCGTCAAGACCTTGCTCACATAGGAAACTGGTCGTTGAACTCCGTGCTCATAGCCTGGTTCCTTCCACTCTACCACGATGACGAGTTGATTACCCGGTTGGTTGCCGCCATGTAGATTAATAGGGGCTCTCCAGTCTTGGGTGCTGCAAGGATGGGCGCTAAGGAAAGAATCTCCTTGAGCTGCTTCAATGCTGCATCTGCTTCGTCCGTCCATGTAAATTTTTCCGCCTTCTTCAGCAACTTGTATAGCGGCAGAGCCTTCTCTCCAAGTTGGCTGACGAACTGGCTAATTGCTGCAACACAACCTGTTAGTCGTTGAATGTCCTTTAGGCATGTCGGACGGTTTATGTTTAAGATGGCCTTGATTTTCTCCGGGTTGACCTCGATTCCACGCTGGGAAATGATGAAGCCCAACAATTTGCCGGCTGGAACCCCGAAGACGCACTTCTTAGGGTTAAGCATCATGTTGTATTTCCGGAGATTATCAAAGGTTTCTTTTAAGTCGGAGATTAAGTCATTTGACTTTTTAGACATCACCGCTATATCATCCACATAGGCATGAATGTTCTGACTAATTTGGTCGTGAAGGCAACGTTGCATTGTCCGCTGGTATGTAGCACCTGCGTTTTTCAGCCCAAAGGGCATCGTAACATAGCAAAACGTGCCGTATGGGGTGGTGAACGAAGTGGCCAATTGGTCCGACTTCCTCATTTTGATCTGGTGGTATCCTGATTATGCATCGAGAAAACACAAAAGTTCCGAGCCAGCCGTCGAGTCAATGACTTGGTCAATGCGAGGCAAAGCAAACAGATCTTTGGGGCATGCCTTGTTCAAGCCGGTGTAATCAACGCACATTCTTAATTCTTTGGTTCCCTTTTTGGGGACAAGTACAGGATTGGCCACCCATCGGGTGTATCGGACTTCTCGGATAAATCTAGCCTTAAGTAACCTAGCTATCTCTTTGCCAATGGCGCGTCTCTTCTCGTCTCCGGAGCGTCGTAGAGGTTGTTTCACTGGTTTGCATTTTGGATCAATGTTTAAGCTGTGCTCGGCAAGTTCCCTAGGTACACCTTTCATGTCGGCAGGTTGCCAGGCAAAGATGTCCCTGTTCTCATGGAGAAACTCGACGAGCGCGATTTCCTATTTGGGATCCAGGTTCGTTCCAATGGCGGTGGTCTTGGAGGCATCGCCTACCACAAGTTCCACCGGCTTGGTCTCGATGGCGGACTTGAATGCAGGAGCGGAGTCATAGATCTGCTTCTTCGACGTGGGCATCTCTGAGTCATCGACCTTGCTTTTGATGTCTTTGAATTCTTCGCTGTAGAGGACAGCTTCCGCGAAGGCTGCTTCATTAATCTCGCAGTCCCTTGCCTTGGTAAAGCTTCCGGATACAGTGATGACACCGTTTGGTCTGGGTATCTTGAGTTTGTTGTAGACGAAGCATGGCTTGGCCATGAAGGTGTGGAATATGTCGCGGCCAAATATGACGTGGTACATGCTCTTGAAGGGGCCACCTCAAAGGTCATGCGCTCTTGGCGGTAATTATTAACATCGCCAAAGGCAACCTGAAGTGTGATGCACCCAAGGGACCGAGCCTCCCGACCAGGAACTACGCCATGGAAGATGGTGTTGGTCCACCTTAGGTTTGCCTCCGTCAAGTTCATCTTCTGCAGTGTATCCAGGTACATGATGTTGATGTTGCTTCCACTATCCACCATACACTTGGTGAACTCAACGCCGTCAATCAAGGGGTTGATGACCATGGCGTATTGGTTCTCTGTAGGAATAAGGTCTGGGTGATCCATCCTTTCCCAAGTAATTGGAACCTCCGACCAGCGCATGTACTGGGGAACTGGGGAATCAGGATCCTCAAAGAGGTCTTCTGTTGTCAGACGGTGGGGGTGCCAAGGAAAGTGTGGTAGACTGGCGCCTTCTTTACGAAGGGATTCTTGCCCTTGTCGTCGCTCTTGGCGGTGTGCTTGGGGTCAACATCCTCGTCCATGTCACTTGAATCCTTGGACTCCTCCTCCTTCTTCTTCCCCTTTCCCTTGCCTCGCGGTCTGTTCTTCCTACTTCGCTTGTAGCCAGACTCCGGCTCCTCCTTGAGGTTGTTGACGCACTTGCAGTGTCGATTGGTATGTCTAGCCTTGACGTTGACATCGAGGTGTACGAGGCACGGCATATCGCGGTACTCTTTGTAGGTTTGGGGAACACGGAGCGGTGCCGAGGTAGTTTCACTTCCTCACTGCTGCCCACGACCAGCTCCCCGTCCTCGGCCACGTTGTCCTGCAAAGGTCATGGCGACGATGTCAGGAGTTTGCTTTTCTTCTGTAGTGGTTTTCCGCTTTTTACTGTTGTTCCTCCAAGCTTGAGTTGGAATGGCCATTGCCGGCAGAGAGCCGCGAGCATCGTCGTCGGCAGCTGCGAACTCACTGGCCAACTGAATCATCTGGTTCAAGTCAAGCTGGTGATTGTCCTGCAAGCGCTTCAGCTTATGTCGGAGCAACGTGCCCCTTTCCAACCCATCGATGAAGGCGGCCATGGCGGTCTGAGCGTGCACTCCTGTGCAGGAATTCTTCATATCCAGCCAGCGGGAGAGGTAGGCACGAGATGTCTCGTCTTTCTCTTGCACGCACCGCTATAGATCGCCAACAGTGTAGGGACGCTTGTACGTACCCTCGAAGTTCTTGGTGAACTCTTCTTGCATGTCCAACCAATTGCAGATGGATTTCTCCGGCAAGTCGTCAATCTATTGACGGGCCGTGCCCGCCAAGATCAAAGGGAGGTACTTGACGGCAACGTTGGGGTTACCTCCGGCAATCTCAACCGCGTTGTCGTAGTTCTGCAACCATGTGGATGGCTTGGCGGTGCCGTTGTAGGGCTTGATGGTCTTGTCAATCCGGAAGCCTTTGGGGCAAGTTACGGACCGTATTGCAGGTCCAAAGCAACGTGGTCCCAGGTATGGTCCTTCCCGGGCCTCGTGGATCTTATCGATCCGCAAACATGCATCGTACGGCTCCGGGTTTTTCTTCTTATTGTCAACAGGGGATGGGCTGCGTGAACGACTCGGGCCTCCTCCGCCATGGTGACAGCTAGGTGGCGACGGAGGCGGAGGTGGTGGTGGGTTAGCCTTCTTGCTATTACACTCCTGCAACGCCTCACGCTTGTCATGATTACTTGGCGGACGCGGAGGGTCATGGCGCGACCTACTCTTGTGTCCTTGTTTGCGCTCTCCATCATGATGGGTCTGCTCCGTGTTGTCGCGAATGACGATGCCGCACTGCCTTGGCAGGGGCATATCCGTATGATGGTGAGCCTTGGGGTCTTCGCAATGTCGGGAGGATCGGGGCGATGGCGATGTGTGATGAGGTCGGGCCTTTTCTCCGTGGTCGGAGGATATGGGGATAGCATCCTTCTTGTTGCGCGCATCCCTCCGTCTTTGTTCTGATGAACCCGTCTGGGACCCGACATCAAGAGGAGATCTGTCCCTTGGTGGCTTATGCTAGCTAGACTGGCAAAACGCTGGGTCAGACTCAATCCTCTAAGAGGTGGCCTTTTCCTGCTGTTTTACCGCCTTGGCCACTAGGTCATAGACCTGTTCCACTGCCTCGGGCGATCTATCCTACTCCAGAAGGGTCTTGGCGTCGGCGAGGTTGAGGACTGGAGTGGGCATCACTTGTTTGCCTTCGCTGTCAATGTATGGCTTGGCCTGTGCCGGCTTCGGGGGAGCCCATCCTAGGTTTCGTCGTACACCAGGATCATTGATGACGCGAGCTGGAGCTTTCTTGGCCTTCTGTTGTTGCAGCAGAGTCTTGTACTCGGCCTCCATTGCTCTAGCTTTTTCTATGGATTTCTGCACGTTTTCTATGGATTTCTGCACGTTGACCAGATCTCGATCTAGCTTAGCGCCTTGCTCCGCGATGGCCTGCGCTTCCTCCAGCAGCTGCTGGCGCTTCTCATCAAGCTGAGTCACGTTCCGGATATGAGCTACGGTCAGTGGATCAACAAGGAGATTGACGTACATTACTCTATCAGCTGGAGTAACTTGGGCAGCAGCAGACGTAGATACCGGAGGCGGAAATTTTGTGGTGTTGTTGTTGCTCGGGCCGGTGCTGAGTTCCTGCGGCTGCTGCACTAGGTTAGGCGGAGGAGGCATGACATTTGCATGATCATCGTCAGCAGCAATAAGTGGCCCCTTCCCCTTTTCCCGTGCTGTAGGCGGATCTCGTCCGGGTTGATCTTCATCCATCGTCGTCCCAATGATGACGAACACCTCTCGAGACATGATGGCATTGTTGGCTTGCTCGTCGCGCTTGTACTCCTCTTCCATCTCCTGCGTGGCAGAGTCTAGTTCCTCTGGACTGAAATCTATCTCCTTTGAATCTGCCCTAAAGTCGGCATAGAGCGCGTCAATCACAGAGTCGGAGGATGCCAGGACTTCCTCGATGACGGGGGTGGAGGTGCAACAGCAGCAACGATGACTGGAGGTGGTGGCGCAGCTGTGGCGATGGCGGCTAGAGGTGGTGGAGGCGGCTACTGAGGCGGCGGCGCTCCGCCAATGAGCGCGAGATCTGCCTGAGCTGCCCCTTCGGCCTCCGCGTAGCTGTTAACGGTGTTCACCATGCTTTCGAAGGTGAGACGCCCTAAAGCCTGTTGTTGCCTTAGAGAATGCCGGAGGAGCATTCCCTGGTCCAGTCCTTCCACAGAGTGATACATAGCAGCATCATTGGGGTAGTGGGCCAGATCGGCTCGTATACGGAGCCACCTGGCAAGGTAATCGCGGGGGTTTTCGCCCTCTCTCTGAATGCAACGCTCCAGATCGAAGATGGTAACCACGCCGACAAACTTGGATCTCTGCTGTCCAGACGCACGGGAGAAGCCGACGGACTTGCAGTGATCTTCCACCATTATATCCTACATAGGGGCGGTTTGGGTGGGCCTTGAATTTTTCCGATCTTTGCTGGCAAACTCTAAAGAGAGATCCGACATCGATCCTTTCGCGAACGTATCCTTCCCGTAGGCGGTCCGTGCGGGCCTTGATGCTCCTCCGACTCCTAGGGAACTAGTGCCCGAGTCAGTTTCGCCAATGAAGAGGTGGATGTCTCTGATAGGAATGATCGAACACCGCGTAGGGTTCATCTTCGCCAGGATCCAGAACTCGTCGGGAGGGACGATCGGAAAGTTGTCGGAGAAGAGAACTCGACCGATGCCAACGGTTTCGCCGATTCTCGCGAAGATCTTGGTCCTCGCACGCTGAAGAGCCTGAAGCGCCTCTTGCCCCACGGTGGGCGCCAACTGTCGTGGTATTGCCGACGAGTACGCCATGGAGGTTTCCTCACAGTGCGTGTTTAGAGACGTGGGGGAAGGCGGACGGTTGACGGGTACGAGGTAACACAGCTTACCCAGGTTCAGATCCCACAACGGTGGCGGAATCCTACTCCTGCTATAAATCACTATAATGGCAATACGCCAAGTTACAGAGATAGGTTCGCTGTGCGAGTTGTATGCTCATCACTACTTGGTCGAGCCCTAAAGGATCCCATAGGCCCGACTTATATAGTCGCTAGTTCCTAGGGTTACAGGGAAAAGTCCTAGCCGGACAGGTTACAGAGTCCTACACCGTCTATTACTAGTCTTGTGTGTCTTGTACTCCAAGGCTCCGGTTACGTCGGTGACTCCACCGTAGCCTTCCTTTATCCGGCATGGGCCTCCCTTCTGGATCCATCTAACTGGGCCACCCATCAGGCCATAGGCCAT
Organism: Avena sativa; assembly: GCA_916181665.1. NCBI lineage: Eukaryota > Viridiplantae > Streptophyta > Magnoliopsida > Poales > Poaceae > Avena > Avena sativa. The sequence continues at coordinate 228,572,512 of OV702279.1, read as the reverse complement.
GCTACCAAATGTGGGCCACCCAGGATATCCGGATAGGAGACATGCTATGAGGATACCCATATAGCATATCCCCAAAAAACGGGGCATATCCCAAACCGAAGGCAAGTTCCCTTTAGTCACCTGTTGGTATTGATATTCATGTATAAGTGTATGGAAGGGTATCTTGTTACATGGAGGAGATGACCGTGGATTGTAGAAGAAACGTGCAGGTTTCCCTCCTGTAGACATCTGTGCTATTCTCTTGAGCTTGATAGGGGTTGTCACCACTCCAATGCTTGCGACGGTAGCGCGAGTGTCTGGTTGCTTGTCCTTCTCCATGTCACCTTCATACCCTACCGAAATCTCCTCCTCCTTGGGAACTTGAGGTTCTTCTTCCTCGGGCTTCTTGCCTTTGTAGTTGGCGGAGATCATGGTGCCCTAAACTTGAGAAGATTTCCTGACAAAAACATATTGAAACGAAAACACGACGAGAACATGATGCACGAACCTCGGGGGATCCGGGGGGTTATATATTACGAAGTTTTAATGCATAAGGAAGGTACTGACTCGGAAACGAGGCGGAGTCGGACCTCGAGGGTGGCACACCCTTTCCAGGCGCGGCCAGGCTGGGCCCGCGCCTAGGGTTGGTTTATCCACCACGGACTCCGGTTCCTCCTCTGTTCCGTCTCGTAGTCTTCCTTATGTATTAAATGTAGGGTTCGCAGCATAGAAAACAAAAAAAATCCTACGATGGGAACAACTATGTACCAAGATCTATCTACTAGATACAAACAACGGGAGGATGTATATCCGTAGAGAACATACCCTTGAAGACCGACAAAGCTTGATGAGTTAAACTCGTGGTTGATGTAGACGATCTCTTGCCGATCTCAAGATCGAGAGGAAGTCCTTAGCACCGCAACTTAGCGGCGCATCCGTGCTCACACACACGTCTGAGGCACCGAGCAACCTCCGCCTCCTCGCTCCAGCGATGCAGCGGAAGCACAACTCTTTCTTGCCGAATAGACACCGGGAACATGTATCTCGCTAGTTCGAGACCATGGGGGATAAATTCTAGAGGGGGAGAGAGATCCTTCACGAGGAGGTCTGCGTGAGAAGTGAGGAGGGGGTGCCTTTTATAGGAGGGGGAACCCGAAGGGGGTGGCCGCCAGCCATGGGGGCTTCCCCCTCCCCTCCTTCATTCATGTGGGTGGACACTCCACTCACTCAAATGCCTTTCAATTCCCTCCACTCAAAATCCCACTCAAATTCCCATTAAATTTCCACCAAATTTAATGCAAACTCTCATTAAATAAAACTCCTTTTATTTATTGAGAATTTTGTCAATTACTTTAATGACAAACTTCGCATATAACCCCTTGCTAGTATTTCATTTCACATGCAAAAACACTTTCTGCAATTTCACCTGAAAACCTGTTTCGGTATCTAGTGAAATAAATTCCTGCACTTGTTATTCTTTCCGGCATGAAACTTTTGCTCCAATTGGATGTCGGTGTCTCTTAAGTGTGTCACCCTACGGTTTGCAAATAATGTGGACATGATCGAGACCCTTCTCCGATCAATAATCAGAAGTGGGATCTAGAGACCCATACTGACTCCCACACATTCAACGATGAATTTCTTATGATCGTCGGAACCTTTTACGCTAGTTTATTAATCCCTTTGTTTCGCGATATATTACATGTCCGAGATTCGATCATCGGTATCTCCATACCTAGTTTGATCTTGTTATTGACATGCACTCTTTTCTCGTTCCCGTGATATAACATTCTAGTGATTAAATCACTTGCTTGCAAGCTAACCAATGTGATATCATCGAGAGGGCCCAGAGTATATCTATATATCATCGGGATGAACATATTCCACTCTCGATCCATGGGTCTCAACATAACACTTTATTAGTTTTTAACCCATCTTTATAATCACCCTGTTACGGTGTGACGTTTGATGTTATCAAGAAACTCTTTCGGTGTTAGTGATTGACATGATCTCATGGTCTAAGGATTAGGATCACTTCGTAAGTTGTTATTGAAATATAAACTCAATGACTTTGATCGTAATGCTATACTTCGGATGAATTTTCATCACACCATTACACTAATGTTGTGATCTCGTTATTAACAACATCCAATGTCCATGATCAGGAAACCTTGATCATCTTGTTAATCAACGAGCTAGTTTATGAGAGAGGCATAACTAGGAACTTTCTGTTTGTTTATTAAACACACATGTATTAATGTTTCTGTATTAATACAATTATAGCATGCAAAATAAACATCTATCATATACTTGGAATATACATAATAAACTCTTTATTATTGCCTCTCAGGGCATATTTCCTTCAGTCTCCCACTTGCACTAGAGACCATAATCTAGTTACATAGTGATGAATCTAACACCCATGGCGTTATGGTGTTGATCATGTTTTGCTCTAGGGAGACTTTTAGTCAACGTATCTGCTACATTGAGATCCGTGTGTACTTTACAAATCTTTATATCTCCATCCTTGACATGCTCGCGGATGGAGTGAAACCGGCTCTTAATATGCTTGGAATTCTTGTGAGACCTTGGTTCTTTGGTATTGTCAATGGCACCATTGTTTTCACAATAGATCACCATTGGGTCCAACGCGCTCGTAACCACACCTAGTTCGGATATGAACTCCTTCATCCAAACTGCTTCCTGAGCCGCTTCCGAAGCAGCAACATATTCGGCCTCCGTTGTTGATCCCGCCACCACAGGTTGTTTGGAACTCCTCCAACTAACTGATCTGCCATTCATGAGAAATACATATCCGGATTGAGACTTAGAGTCATTCGGATCGGTGTCAAAGCTTGCGTCAACATAACACTTAGCGACGAGCTCTTCTTCACCTCCGTATACAAGAAACATATCCTTAGTTCTTCGCAAGTACTTAAGGATATTCTTTACCGCTATACAGTGTTCTAAACCTAGATCCGATTGGTACCTACTAGTCAAACTAATAGCATGTGCCACATCCGGTCTTGTACATTATAGAGCCTATGGCTGAAGCATAGGGGACTTTGTCCATTATCTGTCTTTCTTCTGCAGTAGCCGGACTTTGAGTCTTACTCAATGTCTTGCCTTGCAACATAGGTAAGAACCCCTTCTTACTTCCCTTCATTTTAAACTTCTTTAAAATCTTATCAAGGTATGTACTTTGTGATAGCCCTATTAGGCGCCTAAATCTATCTCTGTAGATCTTTATGCCTAATATGTATGACGCTTCACCTAGGTCCTTCATTGAAAATTTTATGTTTAGATAGCTTTTAACACTGTTTAAAAGATCTATATCATTTCTGATCAATATATGTCATCCACATATAATATCAGAAATGCCACATTGCGCCCACTCACTTTCTTGTAAGTACAAGCCTCTCCATAAGTTTGGACAAATCCAAACTCTTTGATCACCTCATCAAAGCGGAGAATCCAACTTCGTGATGCTTGCTTCAGTCCATAGATGGATCGCTAAAGCTTGCACACCTTGTTAGCATCCTTAGGATCGACAAAACCCTTTGGTTGTATCATACACAACTCTTCTTCAATATTACCATTGAGAAACGCGGTTTTGACATCCATCTGCCATATCTCATAATCGAAATATGCAGCAATTGCTAACATAATCCTAACTGACTTTAGCATCGCTATGGGAGAGAATGTCTCATCGTAGTCAACTCCTTGAATTAGTCGAAACCCCTTTGCGACAAGTCGAGCTTTATAGACGGTCACATTACCATCAGCATCAGTTTTCCTTTTGAAAATCCATTTATTCTCCACGGCCTTTCGGTCGTGAGGTAAGTCCACCAAGTTCCAAACTTGATTTTCATACATGGATTCCATCTCGGATTTCATGGCTTCTAACCATTTGTTGTAATCTAGGCACATCATCGCTTCTTCATACGTCGCAGGGTCATCAATTTCATCAACCATGAAATTCATAACAGGGTTTCCGTACAGCTCGGGAGCTGCACGCGTCCTGCCAGACCTGCGAGGTTTGGTAGTTCTATCTTTCGGAGTTTCATGATCATTATCATTAGTTCCCTCTTCAACTGGTGAAGCCAACTCCGGAAGGACTTCCGGTGCTGCACTATTTGCCATACTTTGTAGAGAAGGTTCAATAACCTCTTCGAGTTCTACCTTCCGACTACTCACACCTTTCGCGAGAAACTGTTTCTCTAGAAAGGATCCATTCTTGGCAACAAAAACCTTGCCCTCGGATCGGTGATAGAAGGAATACTCAATAGTTTTCTTAGGGTATCCTATGAATACGCATTTTTCCGCTTTGGGTTTGAGTTTATCCGGTTGAATTTTCTTCACATAAACATCACACCCCAAACTTTAAGAAATGACAGCTTAGGTTTGTTTCCAAACCACAATTCATACGGTGTATTTTCAACGGATTTAGATGGTGCCCGATTTAAAGTGAATGCAGCAGTTTCTAGTGCATAACCCCAAAATGACAACGGCAAGTCCGTCAGAGACATCATAGATCGAACCATATCCAATAAAGTACGATTGCGACATTCCGACGCACCATTTTGCTGTGGTGTTCCGGAAGGTGTGAGTTGTGAAACAATTCCACACTCTTTCATATGATTGCTAAACTCGTAACTTAGATACTCACCTCCATGGTTGGACCGTAGAAATTTGATTTTTCTATTATGATGATTTTCCACTTCATTCTGACATTTCTTGAACTTTTCAAAGGTTTTAGACTTGTGTTTCATCAAGTAGATATAACCGTATCTACTCAAATCATCCGTGGAAGTAACAAAATAACGATATCCACCTCGCTCCGACACACTCATTGTACCACATACATCAGAATGTATGATTTCCAATAAATCTGTCGCCCGTTCCATTGAACCAGAAAACGGCGTTCTAGTCATCTTGCCCATAAGGCATGGCTCACATGTATCAAAAAATTCAAAATCAAGTGATTCCAAAAGTCCATCCGAATGGAGCGTCTTCATGCGTTTAACGCTAATATGACCTAGACGGCAATGCCAGATATATGCGGATATATCATCATTAAGTTTAATCCTTTTAGCATCAACATTATGAATATGTGTAACACTATTATCGATATCCAATACAAATAAACCATTCAACATCGGTGCATGACCATAAAAGATTTCATTCATATAAATAGAACAACCATTGTTCTCGGATTTAAATGAATAACCACTTCGCATCAAACACGATCCAGATACAATGTTCATGCTCAGTGCTGGCACCAGATAACAATTATTCATGTTTATTACTAATCCCGACGGCAATGGAGAGGCAGCGTTCCGACAGCGATCACATCAACGCTTGATCCATTGCCAACACGCATCTTGACCTCACCCCTTGCTAGCGGTCGCTTGTTCTGTAGCCCCTGATTCGAGTTAAAAATATTAGCAACTGAACCGGTATAAAATACCCAGGTGCTACTGCAAGCACTAGTAAAGTACACATTAATAACATGTATATCATATATACCTTTGTTTGCCTTGCCGGCCTTCTTGTCTGCCAAATACTTGGGGCAGTTGCGCTTCCAGTGGCCAGTCCCCTTACAATAGTAGCATTCGGTATCAGACTTAGGGCCAACTCGGGGTTTCTTTTCAGGAACGGCAACCGGCTTGCCGCCCTTACTTACCTTCTGTTTACCCTTCTTGTCTTTCTTAAAACTAGTGTTCTTATTGATTATCAACACTTGATGTTCCTTCTTGATCTCCACTTCTACAGTTTTAAGCATTGACAGAAGCTCGGGGAGAGACTTCTTCATGCCTTGCATATTATAGTTCATCATGAAGCTTTTATAGCTAGGTGGCAGAGACTACAGAACATGTTGGATGCCTAAGTCAATGGGAATCGATATTCCCAAGGACACAAGCTTATCGGCGTAACCTGATATCTTGAGTACATGCTCACTTATGGATTTGTGCTCTTCCATCATGCAGCTAAAGAACTTTTCTGAAGCATTGTAGCTCTCTACAGAAGCATGTGTGTCTAAAATCATTTTCAACTCACCCATTGTATCAAATGCATTGCCGTTTTCGAAATGCTTTCGAAGTTCTGGATCTAGCCCATACAATATGCCGCAATGAACTAAGTTGTGGTCCTCCTGACGAGTCTGATAGACATTCTTCTCCTCGTCAGGGGCATCATCAAATGGTAGGGGGCCTAGCGGTGCTTCTAGCACATATTGCTTTTGTGCAGTAGAGAGGAGAATCCTCAAATTCATGGCCCATTCGGTCAAGTTGCTACCGTTTGTTGCAAGTTTCTCTTTCTCCATGAACACATTGAAATTAAAAGCAGGTGGTGCCATCTACAACAGAATTTGTAAAGTTTAGACTAAGTTTATGATAGATTGAGTTCAACTAATACACATTACGAATGAACTCCCACTCAAAAACAACATCCCTCGTGCCTTTTTGGTGATTACATGAACCAAATCCACTACACCAAGTCCGATCATCACGTGAGTTGGTGTAGCTTCAAAGGCGAGCATCAAATGGGCATCATATCTACTATATGACTCATGCTTAACCTTTCGGTCCGTGTTCTGAGGCCATGTCTGTACATGCTAGGCTCTCCAAGTAAGAACCTTAGTAGTCGCGTGTGTAACTGTCTTACACCCAAAATATGGTCGTGGATCCAAGAATACCCGATCATCACGTGATGTCTTGGAGCGACGAAAACATAATCGGTGCATACTAAAGGAAGAACACATTCTTATCTTGATATTTAAATAATGGATCATCTTATTATGCTAATAAAACGCCAAACAAGCAATATAAGATGCTATCAAACATCACATGTTTATAAGTGAAATGATATGGTTCCCGCATATGATCTCTATCATGTGCACCGTGGTGTGATCACTATCATACCTCTTTGTGTAAGGCCAAGGTCTATGGAACTTACACGCTATGTGTGTTGTAAGAGTATCATCTCATACTTCTACTTACAACATCACCATATCATAATACTAGCCCAGCAACAATCTAAACTAGACGCCTCTAATTTATCCATTGCAAGTTTTACATGGCTTAGGGCTTTCGAAGATAGAACCGTTCTTACCTACGAACATGAACCACAACGAGGATAACCAAATTGTTGACAACTCGTTGTAAATTAGATATTGACTATAGTAGGAGAGACAGACACTCGCTAGCCACTTATGCAAACTAGTTGCATGTCAAGCGTGGAACATGTCTCATGTGCGAGGACATGTAAAGTTTGTCCAGGACGCTTCATCCCACTATGCCACCAATATCCAAAATACAACTAAGAAGCAATAACATGATCATCATTGCCCACATACTCATATGTGTACTACCCATGTAAAGCATCTACGCATAGATCCGGCTCTGATACCACTGTAGGGTTCGCAGCATAGAAAACAAAAAAATTCCTACGATGAGAAAAACTATGTACCAAGATCTATCTACTAGGTACAAACAACGGGCGGATGTATATCCATAGAGAACATACCCTTGAAGACCGACAAATCTTAACGATTTAAACTCGTGGTTGATGTAGACGATCTCTTGCCGATCTCAAGATCGAGAGGAAGTCCTTAGCACCGCAACTTAGCGGTGCATCCGTGCTCGCACACACGTCCGAGGCACCGAGCAACCTCCGCCTCCTCGCTCCAGTGATGTAGCGGAAGCACAACTCTTTCTTGCCGAATAGCCACCGGGAACATGTATCTCGCTAGTCCGAGACCATGGGGGATAAATTCTAGAGGGGGAGAGAGATCCTTCACGAGGAGGTGTGAGTGAGAAGTAAGGAAGGGGGGCCTTTTATAGGAGAGGGGGACCCCAAGGGGGTGGCCGCCGGCCATGGGGGCTGCCCCCTCCCCTCCATTCTTGTGGGTGGACACTCCACTCACTCAAATGCCTTTCAATTCCCTCCACTCAAAATTCCACTCAAATTCCCATTAAATTTCCACCAAATTTAATGCAAACTCTCATTAAAAAAAACTCCTTTTATTTATTCAGAATTTTGTCAATTACTTTAATGACAAACATTCACATATAACCCCTTGCTAGTATTTCATTTCACATGGAAAAACACTTTCTGCAATTTCACCCGAAAACCTGATTTGGAATCTAGTGAAATAAATTCCTGCGCTTGTTATTCTCTCCGTCATGAAACTTTTGCTCCAATTGGATGTCGGTGTTTCTTAAGTGTGTCACCCTACGATTCGCAAATAATGCGGACATGATCGAGACCCTTCTCCGATCAATAATCAGAAGCGGGATCTGGAGACCCATACTGACTCCCACACATTCAACGATAACTTTCTTGTGATCGTCAAAACCTTTTACGCTAGTTTCTTAATCCCTTTGTTTCGCGATATGTTACATGTCCGAGATTCGATCATCGGTATCTCCATACCTAGTTTGATCTCGTTACTGACATACACTCTTTTCTCATTCCCGTGATATAACATTCTAGTGATCAAATCACTTGCTTGCAAGCTAACCAATGTGATATCACTAAGAGGGCCAAGATTATATCTATCCGTCACCGGGATGAAAAAAATTCCACTCTCGATCCATGGGCCTCAATAACACTTTATTAGTTCTGAACCCATCTTTATAATCACCCTGTTATGGTGTGACGTTTGATGTTATCAAGAAACTCTTCCGGTGTTAGTGATTGACATGATCTCATGGTCTAATGATTAGGATCACTTTGTAAGTTGTTATAGCAATATAAAATCAATGTCTTTGACTGTAATGCTATACTTCGGATGAATGTTCATCACACCATTACACTAATGTTGTGATCTCGTTATTAACAACATCCAATGTCCATGATCAGAAAACCTTGATCATCTTGTTAATAAACGAGCTAGTTTATGAGAGAGGCATAACTAGGAACTTTCTGTTTATTTATTAAACACACATGTATTAACGTTTTTGTATTAATACAATTATAGCATGCAAAATAAACATCTATCATATACTTGGAATATACATAATACACACTTTATTACTGCCTCTTGGGGCATATTCCCTTCATTAAAAACATCAAAATATAAAAATATTGGATTTTCACGAACCTTCTGTTTTCACCACTTTTACCTATTCAATGACGAACTCTGCAGAATCCTTTTCTCTTTCTCCTGAAAATTTCCTTCATACAAAACCCTTGCATAAACTCAATGATAGCATTAGTGTAAGCAAAAACAATAACCTTTAGGTACACACTTCAATTGAAAACCCATTAAAACAAAAGCTTCTATAAGAGGTAAATGCAAATGATGGCAGAAATCTGTCAAAACAGACCGACAGGTAAAGATTGATTTTTTCGAGAACCTTCTGTTTCTCAAATCAAAAAGTGCAGAACTGGTGAAAGTTGGGTAACAACTTGGAGATCAAGCTCAGAAATATTCAGCTCCATCCGAAGTACTGAGCTCCCTCACGAAATTTTACAATATAGCACAAAAATCTGTCCCAGGACAGCCACTTTTCACAACTCCTCTACTTCACAAAAGTAGTTGAACTTGACACAAAAACCAAAACAAAAAGGATAAGGAGCGGTTATTACTGAGGTAATAACTTCCAAGACTCGACAAAACTCTTGGGTTATCTCCCAACAAGTACTTTTATTTAATGCCTTTAAGTTAGGCTTGAAACTTTCAAAGATGCTCACATAGGATATATATATATTTGAAGTGAAAGAGAGCATCAAGAAGCAAATAACCAACACACTTGAGTCTAACCCACTTCCTATGCATGGGAGTTTCATGAGAAAACGAATTGTTGAAATAAAAATCCACTAGCATAGGAACACAAAACAGATGCAACTTCAAAGCTTTCAACATGAAACGGGGAAACTTAACACTATTGGGATGCATAAAACCATGTTTCCCTCTTTCAAAATAACTTTCAGTAGCACTTTGAATAAAGTAGACAATATAACTATCATTGGCAACATCATTAGAATAAGCATACTTACAGTCATCAAAAATAGGTACAAGGTCATAAACTGGATCAATAGAAGCAAGTTGTTCCATCTGAAATCTTTATTAGGCAAGCTATTTTCACAAGGAGCATTAGCAAATTTGGAAAAGTTAAACTCATAAGATTCTCCAGCAAACTTAGTCAAAACTTTTTCCTTCCTACAATCTATGATAGCCCCACAAGTATTCAGAAATGGTCTACCAAAAATAATAGGATAGGTTTTACTAGCTTCTTTACCAAGTACAAGAAAATCAGCAGGATATTTAATCTTACCACAAAGGACCTCCACATCTCTTACAATGCGAATGGGGCAAACTTGCTCTCTATTGGCAATATGAATAACCACATCAATGTCCTCAAGCTCACAAGGACCAATCTCATGCATAATTTCCCTGTAAAGCTCATAAGGAATAGCACTAGAACTAGCACCAATATCACATAAACCATAATAGCTATGATTACCAATTCTAACAGAAAGCACAGGGACACTAGCTTTTCTAACTTTCTTAGGATGAGAAACAATATTAGTGGCGTCTTCACAGAAAACAATATGCTCATCCTCTATATTTCACAATAGCTACCACAGGCTCAAGATCTTTCACAATAGCTACCACAGGCTCAATATCAATAAGCTCATCGGACCCTACCGTTTTCTTTGCGCTTTTGCTAACCACATTAGCTATAATAGAATGTTCCCTTACCTTGTAAGTAAAAGGTATTTTCTCAACATAAGGTTCAGGAAAAATAGGATCAACAGTACAAACCTCTACGCTGGCAGGAACATGGGTAACAATGTCTTTATAAGGAGCATGGTACTTGTCCCACTCTTTCTTGGGAATTTCAATATAAGAGGCAAAGGCCTTAAAATATTTTGCAAGAACTTGAGGATCAAGACCAAACTCATTACTAATATCACAGAAGTCATCAGTTCCCATAAAATATTTAATGCATTCATAATCATAGTTTATACCTGACTTTCTTCCTTTATCATTCTCCCAAGCTTTAGTGTTATCTTGAATACGGTCTAAGAGATCCCATTTAGCTTCTTCCTTCATACGTGTGAATGATCCAGCACAAGAAGCATCTAGTATATATATTGTTAGGGAGTTATTGAGAATAATATTGTTATCATGAAGAGAAAGCCTAGCATAAAAGTTATTGAGAATAATATTGTTAGGGAGTTCATGAATAGGACATTTAAGCATTAGTAACTTCAGTCTCCCCCAAGCTTGATTTGTACTTTCTCCATCAAGAGGCCAAAAGTTATATATAAGATTTCTATCCTTATGAATTTCACTAGGAGGATAAAATTTAGAGTAAAAGAGAGATGCCATCTCCTCCCATTCCATGGATTGTCCATTCTTCAGCAGCTTATACAATTCTTCAGCTCTCCCTTTCAAGGATATGGAGAGTAACTTCTTCTTCACCTGTTCAGTTGTGATACCTGCACACTTAAACAACCCGCATAATTCATGGATAAAAAGCAAGTGATCACCAGGATGGACACTTCCATCCCTTAAATAATAATTATCCATAAATCGATTAACAATACTTGTAGGTATCTTAAAAGGATCTATCTCAACAGGTGGTGGTTCATCTACTACCCTAGAAGTGGTAGTAGTTTTCCCAAACAGAAAACCAAGTGGTTTATCCATATTGGAAACAAAGTAACAAGCAGTAACTAAAGCAATACTCATATTAAAAGTTTCCCTTACCATTTACACTCTTCAATAGAGCTTCACTCTCCAGCAACGGCGCCAGAAAATAGTGATGACTCACAAGTACATGGGGTGTATCGTAGTACTTTTGATAAATAGGAGTGTCGATCCCAACGAGGAGCAGAAGGTGCTGAACAATGGTATGGAGTAGGAAATCCCTGTGAATACTTAGCAAACAGATTTTTAGTGGTTTTATGATAAAGCAACAAAACAAGGAGCAAGTAATAAATACAACGAACAAACGGAGCAAGTGACCCAATCCTTTCTTAGCAAAGGACAAGCTGGTGTAATTACTTATAAGGACCAAACGTTCTCGAGGACACATGGGAATTCTGTCAAGTGCTTTCGCTTCAAATAGCTCTGGTGTTGCAAGTGTTGTGTGGGTGAACCTGTGCTAATGTACCGACCTTACTTGGACTAATACATACTTGTGATTAAACCCCCTGCAAACATCTGTAACTACAGGAAAGTAATTAAGATATAAATCTAACCACAGCCTTAAACTGTGAGATCCTACACTCCCTTGTGCAAAGGTGTCCTAACGGGGGTTCAGGTTTCTGTCACTCCGGCAACCCCACAATTAGTAGCCAAATACACAATGCATTACCCTAGGCCCATAAATGGTGAAGTATCATGTAGTCGACGTTCACATGACACCACTAGAAGAATAGCACCACAACTTAAATACTAAACCATTGAATAATAACTCAACATAGATTCACTACTAACAACATGAATTCTCCCATGTCCTCAAGAACTAAATGAACTACTCACAATACATCATATGGATCAAGATCAAAGATGATATGGTAATGGATAACAATCTGAACATAAACAATAATCCAATGGTTCCACTCACAAGCATCAACTATAATAGTGATCAACACCGGGAATGTTTCCCCTAAGAACTAAACCAATATCCAACACAATTGTTACAGTGGGACGGAGTGGTGATGATGGTGCTGGTGGAGATGATGGTGTGGATGATGATGATGATCCCGAAGAAGCCTAGCTTGATGATGGTGTTGATGGCGATGGTCTCCCCTCTCCGGGAAGGAATTCCCCCGGCAGAAATCTGTCTGCCGGAGAGATCTTTATCTCTCGGTGTTTTCCGCCTCCCAGAGGCGGCGGAAATCTATCTATGGTCGCCCTCCCTGGCTTAGGTTTCCATAGGGAAGATATAGGAGAAGGGGCGGAGTTGGAGGCCGGGCAGGTGGGCCACACCTGCCATAGGTCTTTGGGTCTGAATGCTCTAAGAGTGACTAAGCTAGAAACTTCGCACTGTAGCCCCCAAGTATGTAGTTTGAATGAATTATTTCCAACTAGATACTTTTACAGTAGCATACATAGTGTTTGTAAATTTCAATACTGTAGCCCCCAAGCCTCTAGTTGAAACAGAATTAGTTCCGACTAGATGCTTAAAGAAAGACTAAGCATATTGCCGAGTGAAAAAACTCATACTGTAGCCCCCAAGCCTCTAGGTGGATAGTTATCCAACTAGATGCTCCAAGCAGACTAAGTAATATTTATCTTTTTGCAGAATGAGAATGCCCGGAGAGGTGTCGCCAACGACAAGTTCCAGAAGATGCGTGCTCACCTTGAAGCTGAAAAGGGTAAAACTGCCTTCTTGAAGGATCAAATCACCAAGAGCAAGAGTCTGTTTTTCTTTTCAATTTCGCACTCAATCTTGGTCTTGCGCCATTAACCTTCGACTACTCATCGTGCACTGTCATTTTTCCGACATGCAGAAGCTATTGCCAAGGCAAAGGATATTGTCGAGCAATCCAAGCACATACAGCTGCTGGATAGCGAGAACAAAATCCTCAAGCAGGAGAGGGTTGAATCCTTGAAGATGCACGAAGATGCTATGAAGGTCGTGCAGGAGTCCGCCAACACGGAGACCAACTGGCTGAAGGAGGAAATTGTGATCCTCAAGGAGCAAAACAAAGCTGCTGCCGAGAAGAATACACGCAACCTTGAGGCTTACAAGGTACTCCGACAAGAACGGGACTCCATGGCAGAGATGCTCCAACAAGCTGAGGCTAGCATCTTTGGTAAGTAATCTCTGTCTTGTACTTCTGTAAGCCACGTACTCTGAACTTTTGTTATGCTGAACTCATGGACTCCATTGCTAGGCCGGAAATGCAGCTCCTATTGGTTTAACCAATAATTCTCCTCCACCAAAGGAATGCATGGTTATTGCCGGCAACTTTATCAGTACCGCCATCACACAAGCAAAAGAAATTTCCAAGCCCTTGAACATCAACATCAAGGCGGTGGACTCCGTCATGAAGTACTCGGAGATCCTACGCCAAGCCCCCGAGCATATCATAAGCTGGAAAGCTTCATGTACCCAGGCTGGTGCAAGGATGTCGCTGGCAATGGACAAGGCCCACTACGAAGATGCCAACATAAACACGGTGACCTCCGACTTGCCCGACATAGACGATGACGGCCAGAAGATCGATAATGGAGCTATCTGGTCATCTCTCGCCGGCTACGACACCAGGGTTGCCAAGTTGGTAGATTCTAACACCTTTGTGCCTTTTGACATTATTGACGCCGACCAGTCCAGCTCCTCCGAGTCCCTCAAGACCAACGACTTCGTTGATGACCAAGACGACTCTCCTGCTGCTGACAACGTTACCTCAAAGTCTCCTGCACCTGAGGAATGAAAAAACACTTATGTAATATTTGTTTCCTCTGGATATGTTGTATGTATGTGGAAAAAACTACAGTTTAACCTTAAGGCGGAAAACAATAGCTATATGTTTCCTGCTTCTTAAGTACTAGTTCCAGCATGTATATATTTTTTAAGCAAGTGTTGGCTTATCCATGACTTTGGTTTTTATGCTTGACTTTTCGTGAGTCGGAAGACCCACAGTCGGAACTATGCGCTCGGGTGATGATGCCCAATGGCACCGTCAAGGACCTAAGCACAAAACCGCTGACTTCGTGTGCTGAAAGTCACTAATCTAGAATCCACATAGAAACAACAAAGAACGTGTAGACCAGAAAACTTAAGCTAACGCCCGTAGGCAGAATTTTTACAAGTGCAAATGCAAAACTTGCGCATAAAGGTTTTATACGATCCAAAAATGAACACTAAAGGAGGTAAAAGACTCAAGCATATGAGTGAACCAAAAAGCTTTATTTCATTGATCATATAAGAGGTACACAGTAGATAAAAAATATGCTAAGTGTAAAAAGGATGTAACTGTGCTATGTTCCATGGCCGATCAAGATCCGGGTAGTCATCATCCGGGTCACGTCGCTTACGCTTATAATCCTCGTTTGGTCTATCCTCTAGTTCATGATTATCAATGAGGTAGTAAGAACCATTGAGTAGCGCCTTGCTTATGATGAACGGTCCTTCCCATGGCGGGGATAATGCATGTGACTTCTTCTGCTTAAGTCGGAGCGCCAGATCCCCCCTCTTTAAACGAGCGATGCCGAACGTGGCGACTATGGTAGCTGCGTAGCTTCTGCTGGTAGATGGCGGATCTTTGGCATGCCAATACGCGCTCTTCCTCGAGAAGGTCCACATCTAGGCGCCTAGATTCTTCAGCGTCATCTTCGTCGTAGGCGGCAACTATTAGTGAATCGTGGAGGATGTCGGAAGGCAGGATGGATTCTACTCCATATACCATAAAATAAGGGGTGTAGCCGGTAGATCTATTGGGTGTAGTTCGCAAACTCCACAGAACAGATGGTAATTCCTCCGCCCAGGCTCTAGCTACTCTATGTAGCGGCTCCTCTAGACGTGGCTTGATTCCCTGCAGAATTAATCCATTGGCTCGCTCAACTTTCCCATTGGACTGTGGATGTGCCAAAGATGCTAAGTCAAGTCAGATGCCCTTCTCCCAATAATAGGCTTCCACTTCTCCGAGTGAAAAGTTGTTGTCGTTATCGGTGATAATGCTATGTGGGAGACCAAATCTCACCACTAGATCCTGGACAAACCTAAGGGTAGTTGCCCCATCAAGCATTCTAATGGGTTTAGCTTCTATCCATTTGGTGAATTTATCAACTGCTACTAGTAGATGCATAAACCCACATGGTGTCGTCTATAATGGTCCAACCATATCTAGCCCCCAGACTGCAAACAACCAAGTTATTGGTATTGTTCGAAATTCTTGAGCTAGTACATGTGGTTATTGGGCATAGTACTGGCATCACATGCATGTCTCAACCAGCTTATCAGCGTCCGCCTTCGCGGTCAGCCAGTAGAATCCTTGCCGGAAGGCTTTGGAGACCAATGATCGAGGAGCGGCGTGATGCCCGCAATCTCCGAGATGGATCTCATGAAGGATTTCAATACCTTCTTGCTGGGAAACACACTTTAGGTATACACTAGTGGTGCTTCTTTTATAGAGCTATCCATTGATTATGGTATAGCCCTTCGCTCGACGTACTATTTGCTGAATGTCGACTTCGTCGATGGGCAAAGTTATGTGTACAAGATACTCCATGAACGGTTTTGTCCAAGACGGAGGGACCTTTGTCACTGTATGAACAAAAGAGTCAACTCTATCCGGTTTCTCAGGGTCCACTCCCTTCACAGATGGTGTCTGTAGATGTTCCAGAAAAACGCTAGGCAAAATTGGTTTGCGCCCTGATCCAAGATTTGAGACCAGATCAGCCGCCTCATTTTCCTCCCTCTTGACATACTTGACTTCGTAGCCTTCAAAGCACTTGGCTATCTCGTCTACTTCATCTCAATATGCCGCCATCATAGGGTTCCACGCATTCCAGTGCCAGCCACCTGCTGGGCAACCAAGTTAGAATCTCCACAGCAAACTATGCGCTTGATGCCAATATCCTTGGCTACACGAAGTCCGTGAATGAGTGCTTCATATTCCGCCATGTTATTTGTAGCCTCGAAGTGGATCTGCAGAACGTAGTGTAGATTTTCTCCTATTGTGACTGTAGCAGTACACCATCCCCCGAGCCATTGAGTACCTTTGATCCATCAAAGTGCATCACCCAGTAGTCTGGCTCTGGTATAGGGGTAGCATCCGGTATCTCCGTCCAATCTGCAATAAAATCCACCAAGACATGTTATTTGATAGCGTCACGTCTCTTGTATGTGATCTCAAAGGAGGCAAGTTCAATGCCCCACTTCGCAACCCTTCCTGTAGCGTCGCTGTTATTGATGATGTCGGACAGTGGAGCCCTGCTCACAACTGTGATAGGGTGCTCCTGGAAATAGTGCCATAGCTTCCGAGAAGCAAGGAACACTCCATAATCTAGCTTCTGGTAGTGCGGGTAATGCTGCTTGGACTCCGTCAAGACCTCACTTACATAGTAAACTGGTCGTTGCACTCCGGGCTCGTGCGTTGGTTCTTTTCGCTCCACCACGATGAGGATGTTGATTACCCGGTTGGTGGCTGCCATGTAGATCAACATAGGCTCCATAGGCTCGGGTGCTGCGAGCACAGGTGCAGAGGAGAGTATCTTGTTTAGCTTCTTGAGTGCAGCGTCTGCTTCGTCTGTCCATGTAAATTTGTCTAGCTTCTTCAGCAACTTGTACAACGGCAGAGCCTTTTCTCCAAGTCTGCTAATGAACCGGCTAACTGCAGCAACGCAGCCTGTTAGCCGTTGAATGTATTTCAGGCATGTCAGACGATTTATGTTAGGATCACTTTGATTTTATCTGGGTTGACCTCGATTCCACGCTGGTAAATGATTAAGCCCAACAATTTGCCGGCTGGAACCCCGAAGACGCACTTCTTTGGGTTAAGCATCATGCTGTATTTCCGGAGATTATCGAAGGTTTCTTTTAAGTAGGAGATTAAGTTGTTTGACTTTTTAGACATCACCGACATATCGTCCACGTAGGCATGAAAGTTCCGACCAATTTGATCTTGTAGGCAACACTGCATAGTCTGCTGGTACATAGCACCTGCGTTTTTCATCCCAAAGGGAATCGTGACATAGCAAAACATGTCGTAGGGTGTGGTGAACGAAGTGGCCAATTGGTCCGACTTCCTCATTTTTATCTGGTGGTATCATGAGTATGCACCGAGAAAACACAGAAGTTCCGAGCGAGCCGTCGATTCAATGACTTGGTCAATCCGAGGCAAAGCAAACAGATCTTTCGGACACGCTTTGTTCAAGCCGGTGTAATCAATGCACATTCTTAATTATTTGGTTCCCTTTTGGGGGACAAGTACAGGATTAGCCACCCATCGGGTGTGAAGTACTTCTCGGATAAAACTAGCCTTAAGTAACCTAGCTATCTCTTGGCCTATGGCGCGTCTCTTCTCGTCTCCGAAGCGTCGTAGAGGTTGTTGCACCAGTTTGCATTTTGGATCAATATTCAAGTTGTGCTCGACAAGTTCCCTAGGTACACCTTTCATGTTGGCAGGTTGCCAGGCAAAGATGTCTCTATTCTCATGGAGGAACTCGACGAGCGCGCTTTCCTATTTAGGGTCTAGGTTCGTCCCAATGGCGGTGGTGTGGAGGCATCGCCTACCACAAGTTCCACCGACTTGGTCTCGATGGCGGCCTTCAAGGCGGGATTAGAGTCAGAAATCTCTTTCTTCGATGCCGGCATCTCCGAGGCATTGACCTTGCTCTGGATCTCCTTGAACTCTTCGTTGTAGAGGACATATTCTGCAATGGCTGCTTCTCCAATCTTGCGGTCCCTTGCATTTTTAAAGCTTCCGGATACGGTGATGACACTGTTTGGTCCGGGTATCTTGAGCTTGTTATAGACGAAGCATGGCTTGGCCATGAAGGCATTGAATATGTCGCGTCTGAATATGATGTGGTACACGCTCTTGAAGGGGACCACTTCAAAGGTCATGCGTTCTTGGCGGTAATTGTTAACATCACCAAAAGCGACCGGAAGCGTGATGCACCCAAGGGACTGAGCCTCCCGGCCAGGAACTACGCCATGGAACACGGTGCTTGTCCACCTTAGATTGGTCTATCAAGTTCATCTTGTGCAGTGTATCCAGTTACATGATGTTTATGCTGCTTCCACTATCCACCATGCATTTGGTGAACTCATTGCCGTCAATCAAAGGGTTGATGACCATGGAGTATTGGTTCTCCATTGGGATGAGGTCTGGGTGATCCTTCCTGTCCCAAGTTATTGGAACTTCCGACCAGCGCAGGTGCTGGGGAACTGGGGGTAGGGTGGCCATCAGTATCCTCATCGAGGTTTTCTGTGCCCGGATAGTAGGGGTGCCAAGGAAAGTGTGGTAGACAACGGCCTTCTTATCGAAGGGGTTCTTACCTTTGCCATCGCCCTTGTCAGCATTCTTGGGGTCAATGTCCTCATCCATGTCACTTGAATCCTTGGACTCCTCTTCCTTCTTCTTCCCTTTGCCCTTGCCTCGCGGTCTGTTCTTCCGGCTTCGCTTGTAGCCGGACTCCGGGTCTTTCTTAAGGTCGTTGACGAACTTGCAATGGAGATTGGTGTGAGTGGCTTTGCCGTTGGCGTCGAGGTGTACAAGGCATGGAATATCAAGGTACTCCTCGTACATTTGGGGAACGTGGAGCACTGTCGGGGTAGTTTCACTACCTCGCTGCTGCCCACGACCAGTCCCCCGTCCTCGGCCACGCTGTCCGCCATCACCTCTTCCTGCAAATGTCATGGCGACCATGTCGGAGGTTTGCTTTTCTTCTGGCGGGCTCTTCCACTTGGTGTTGTTGTTCCTCTTAGCTTGGGTTGGAATGGCTATTGCTGGCAAGGAGCCGCAAGCATCGTCATCGGTAGCCGCGAACTCACTAGCCAACTGTATCATCTGGTTGAGATCGAGCCTGTGATTGTCCTGCAGGCGCTTCAACTTATGTCGGAGCAATGTACCTTTTTCCAATCCATCAATGAAGGTGGCCATGGCGGTATGATCGTGCACTCCTGCGCAGGAATTCTTCGTATCCAGTCAGTGGGAGAGGTACGCTTGAGTTGTCTCGTCTTTCTCTTGCACGCACCGCTGTAGATCACCAACAGTGCAGGGACGCTTATACGTACCCTCGAAGTTTTTGGTGAACGCTTCTTGCATGTCCAACCAGTTGTAGATGGACTTCTCTGGCAAGTCATCAATCCATTGGCGGGCCATGCCCGTTAACATTAGAGGGAGGTACTTGACGGCATCATTGGGGTTACCCCCGGCGATCTCCACCATGTTGCCATAATCCTGCAACCATGTAGCTGGTTTGGCGGTGCCATCATAGGGCTTGATGGTCTTGTCAATCCGGAAACCCTTGGGGTAAGTTGCGGTCTGTATTACAGGCCCGAAGCAACGTAATACCAGGTACTGTCCTTCCCGGGCCTCGTGAATCTTGTCCAGGCGTGAGCATGCATCGTATGGCTCCGGGCTTGCTCTTTTCTTCTTGCCGCCAGGGGATGGGCTGCGTGAACGACACGAGCGTCCTCCGCCATGGTGGCTACTAGGTGCCGACGGAGGGGGAGGTGGCGGTGGGTTAGACTTCTTACTGTTACCCTCCTGCAATGCCTCACGTTTATTGAGGTTGCTTGTCGAACACGGAGGATCATGGCGTGACCTGCTCTTGTGTCCTTGGTTGTGTTGTCCATCATGACGGGGCTTCTCCGCGTTGTCGCGAATGACGATGCCGCCCTGAGGGCGTCTTGGAGGAGGCATGCTCATATGATGGCGAGCCTTTGGTTCTTCGTGATGTCGAGGAGATCGGGGCGGTGGAGATGGGAGACGAGGATGAGCCTTGCCTCCCTGGTTGGAGGATATGGGTATAGCATCCTTCATGTTGCGTGCATCCCTCCGTCTTTGCTATGATGAACCGTCTGGGACCCGACATCATGAGGATATCTTTCCCTTGGCGGATTAGGATTGCTAGACTGGCAATATGTTGGGTCAGACTCAAGCCTCTGAGAGGTGGCTTTTTCCTGCTATTTGACCGCCTTCGCTACAAGGTCATAGACCTGTTCCATAGCTGCGGGTGATCTATCCTACTCCAGTAGGGTCTTGGCGATGGCTAAGTTGAGGATAGGAGTGGGCATGACCTGCCTGCCCTCGCTGTCAATGTAAGGCTTGGCTTGTGGCGGCTTCGAGGGAGCCCATCCTAGATTACGTCATACACCAGGATCGTTGATGACGTGAGTCGGAGCTTTCCTAGCCTTTTGCTGCTTGAGCAGAGTCTTGTACTTGGCCTCCATTGCTCTAGCTTTCTCGATTGACTTATGCGCCTTGGCTAGATCTTGATCTAGCTTTGTGCCTTGCTCCGCGATGACCCGCTCTTCCTCCAGCAGCTGCTGGCGCTTCTTGTCAAGCTGGACTATGTTCCGTATATGAGCCATGGTCATGGGCTCGACGAGCAAATTTCCGTACATCACCCTATCAGCTGGGGTGATTTGGGCAGCCGCAGACGTAGATGCCAGAGGCGGCGGGTTTGCGGTGTTGAGGTTACTCGGACCGACGTTGAGTTCCTACGGCTGTTGCACTGGGTTAGGCGGAGGGGGCATGGCCTTTGTGCGATCATTGTCGGCAGCATCAGGTGGTCCCTTCCCCTTGTCCAGTGCTTTAGGAGGATCTTGTCCAGGTTGGTCTTCTTCCATCACAGTCCCAATGGCGACAAACACCTATCGGGATGTGATGGCCTTGTCGGCTTGCTCCTCGCGCTCGATGTCCTCCTCCTTGCATGGAAGAGTTGAGCTCCTCTGGGTTGATATCCATCTCCTCCGATTCCACGATGATGTCGGTGTAGACTGCGTCCAAAACGGAGTCGAAGGGTGAGGGGGCTTCCTCGACGACGGAATAAGATGTTGAGGTTGCAGGGACGTTGACTGGAGGCGGTGGTGGAGGTGGCTGATGCGGCGGGGTGCCGGGTACGGCTACGAGCACTACCTGAGCTTCTGCTTCAGTAGCCACGTAGTTATTGACGGTTTCAACCATGCCCTCCAAAGTAAGGCGTCTCGTGGCCTGTTGCCGCCTTAACGTATGCCGGAGAAGTGTACTGCGGTCCAGCCCTTCCACAAAGTGATAAATAGCATCATCAATAGGGTAATGTTCCAGATCGACCCGTATATGGAGCCACCTGGCTAGGTAATCGCGGGGGTTTTCACCCTCTATCTGAATGCAACACGCCAGATCGAAGATGGTCACCACGCGAACGAACTGGGATCTCTGCTTTCCAGACGCATGGGCGAAGCCGGCGGATTTGTAGTGATCTTCCACCATTATATCTGTTGGAGATATGCCCTAGAGGCAATAATAAATGTAGTTATTATTATATCTTTGTGTTTATGATAAATGTTTACATTCATGCTATAATAGTATTAACAAGGAAACATTAATACTTGTGTGATTTGTAAACTTAATTTGAAGTCCCTAGTATAGCCTCTATACTTCACTAGCTTGTTGGTTGATAAATGATTGTGGTTTCCCTATCATGAACATTGAGATGTTATCAACAACAAGATCATATCATTAGGAGAATGATATGGTGGACATACTCCTATGATAAGCGTAGCATAAAGATCAAGTCATTTCAATAGTTCAATTGCTATATGCTTTCTGATACATAGTAACCTAATTCCTTCGACCATGAGATCATGCATATCACCTTTACCGGATGGATGCTTTGATGACATCAAACACCACACCGTAACTGGGTGGCTATAAAGGTGGCATTGAGTGTTCGGAAAGTATTGGTTGAGACACATGGATCAAGAGTGGGATTTGTCCATCCATATGACGGATAGATATTCTCTGGGCCCTCTCGGTGAAATGTCATCCAATTAGCTTGCAAGCATGTGACTGGCTCACAAGGGATCACATATCACGGGAACGAGAAAAGAGTACTTATCAGTAACGAGGTTGAACTAGGTATGCAGAGATACCGACGATCATAACCTCGGATAAGTAACATATCGTGAGACAAAGGGAAATTGGTATCGTATGTAAGTGGTTCATTCGATCGCAAAGTAATCGTAGAAGTATGTGGGAGCCATATGAATTTCCAGATTCTCTATTGGTTATTGTTCGGAGAAGTGTCTCGGTCATGTCCGCATAATTCACGAACCGTAGGGAGACACACTTAAGGATTCAACGTTGTTTTGAGTAGTTATGGTATTATGAGAAAGAGACCGAATGTTGTTCGGAGTCTCGGATGGGATCCGGGATATCACGAGGTGATCCGGAATGGTCCGGAGAATAAGATTCATATAAGGAAAGTCCCGTTTCGGAGTTCGGAAATGATTCCGGTGAATGTTCTAGAAGGTTCCGGAATGTCCGGCACTCCGGGAGGGGGAGGGGTACATGAATGTGTCATTACATATTGGAATGATTGCATCATGTACTAAGTGTTCTTGCTGTTCCAAATAAAGGATTAAATTGAATCCTAAAACAGAAAAGTCAAATGTCCAGTTTGAAAGTCAAACGGCTAAAACAAGAAACTGTGGGAAACAAGCAAGAGGAGTTGGGAACCGACTTGGGGGAGGAGTCTCCTCCCCAAGCCGGCGCGCCAACCAAGGCCGACTTGGGGAGGGACTCCCCTCCCCTTGGCCGCACCCTCCACCCATAAAAGGAGGGGCAGGGCCTCCTCCTCTAGACACACAAGTTCCTATCCTCTAATCTCCGGTTTAGAGCCGTTTTGGTTTAGAGCTTCTAATTGCCCTAGCCTTCGGTTTAGAGCCTTCTAATTGGTGTGTCTAATCCCTAGACCACTAATAGCCCTCTCTCATACTCCACCATACTCGCTCCGGCTTAAGGCGAAGCCCTGCGGGATCTCCCCTCTACTTCCGGTACCACGCCGTTGTGCTGCCGGAATCACGAGGAGAGTGCTACAACCTCCGCTGCCTGCTGGAACAAGGGAGAGGAAGGTCTTCGTCGAGTACCGAACGTGTGACCGACTGCGGGAGCGCTGCTGGAACGCAGCGCCGGAAGGATCGTCTACACGATCTTGAGATCGGGAAGAGTACGACTACATCACCCACGAGAATCCGCTCTCGTTAAACACTTTGGAATCTTCGAGGGTAAGTTATTCCATCGACTCGTTGCTACAATCTAGTAGATAGATCTTGGCTTGTTTGTTTGTATGCGATAGAAAATTTTTGTTTTCCATGCTACGAACCCCTACAGTGGTATCAGAGCCGTGTCTATATGTAGATCTGTTGCACGAGTAGAACACAATGGTCATTGTGGGCGTTGATGCTTTTATTGTCGATTACTTCTTGTGTACTTTGCATCTTGCGGTATGTTGGGATGAAGCGGCCCGGGCTAACCTTACATGACATCGTTCATGAGACTTGCTCCACGCTTGACATGCAACTTGTATTGCATAAGTGGCTTTCCGGGTGCCTGTTTCTCCTAGCATAGTTAAGATCCAATTTACAACGGGTGATCAACAATGCTAGTATCAATGTTGTGGTTCTTGTTCGTAAGTTAGAACGACACTTATTGAAAGCCCCAAACCACGTAAAATATGCAAAGAAAGTAGAGGCGTCTAACTTTGTTTTGCAGGGGTGTGCAGTGATGTGATATGGCCATGATTGTGATTATATTTGATGTATGCAATGTTCCTTATTGTAAGTTGGCAACCGGCAGGAGCCATATGGTTGTCTTTAATTTATGTTAAGACCCGCGTGTCTATTCAAAGTAGTTGTAATAGTTGAAGCCGGTGGACGACAACCATGGAGAAGCATCATTGACCTTGATGCAATGCCGGTGATGATGGAGATCATGTTCGTGCTTGAAGATGGAGATCGGAAGCACAAAGAAGAAAGGCCATATCATATCACATATATATTGAATTGCATGTGATGTTAATCCTTTATGCATCTTGTATTGCTTAGTAGACGACGGTAGCATTATAAGATGATCCCTCATGCACATCAATTTCAAGTCATAAAGTGTTCACCCTTAGTTAGCACCGTTGCTAAAGCTTGTTGTTTCGAAGCACCACATGATGATCGGGTGTGTTAGATTCTGCAAGTGTATACAACGTGAGCAAGCCAGATTTGCTCATGCGGAAACTAAGGTTTGATCTTGACGAGCCTAGCATGTACAGACATGGTCTCGGAACACGGATCACCGAAAGGTAAAGCATGAATCATATAGTAGATATGATGAACATGTCGATTGTTCGCCATTGAAACTATGTCGACTCTCGTGATGATCGGTGTTGATATGGTGGATTTGGTTCGTGTGATCACTAAAACAATGTGAGGGATATTGTTTTGAGTGGGAGTTCACCTAGTTTAATTTCATTATTAATTTGAACTCAATTTGTCATAAACTTAGTCTAAACTATTGCAAATATGTTGTAGATCAATGGCAGCCCCTACCATCAATTTTAATGCGTTCCTAGAGAAAGAAAAGTTGAAAAACAATGGAAGCAACTTCGCGGATTGGTTCCGCAATTTGAGGATTGTCCTCACAGCTGGTAATTTGACCTATGTGCTGGATGCACCGCTGGGTGACCCACCTGCAGATGATGCTCCCGATGAAGTAAAGAATGTTTACCTCGCTCGGAAGAATCAGTACTCCATAGTTCAGTGTGCTATCTTGTATGGTTTGGAATCGGAGCTTCAGAAAAGGTTTGAGGATTCAGACCCATATGATATTGTCGAGGATCTCAAATTGATTTTTGAGACTCATGCGGCAATTGAAAGCTATGAGGCTTCTGAAAAGTTCTTTAACTGCAAGATGGAAGAGGGCAGCTCCGTCAGTGAGCATGTGCTTAAGATGTCTAGGCACGCAAACAAACTTCAAAGCTTGGGTATAGTGATTCCTAATGCTTTGGGGATTTACCGTGTCCTCCAATCACTACCACCAAGTTACAAGAACTTTGTGATGAACTACAACATGCAGAACATGAACAAGACGTTGCCAGAACTCTTTGCCATGTTGAAATCTGCAGAAGTGGAGATCAAGAAAGAGCACCAAGTGTTGTTGGTCAATAAGACCACCAAATTCAAGAAAGGCAAGTCTAAGCAAAAGGGACACTTCAAGAAGGGTGGTAAGAAAGTTACCACACCGGCGAAGAAGACCAAGGCTGGACCTAAGCCTGATACTGAGTGCTTTTACTGCAAGGGAGAAGGTCACTGGAAGCGGAATTGCCCAAAGTATTTGGCGGATTTGAAGAACGGCAACATCAAGAAGAAAGGTATATCTGATATACATGTTATTGATGTGTATCTCACTAGTACTCGTAGTAGTGCCTGGGTATTTGATACTGGTTCGGTTGCTCATATTTGTAACTCGAAACAGGTGCTGCAGAATAAACGGAAGCTAGCGAAGAACGAGGTGACGATGCGCGTGGGAAACGGATCAAAGGTTGATGTGATCGCGGTCGGCACGCTACCCCTTCATCTACCATCGGGATTAGTTTTATACTTAAATAATTGTTATTTGGTGCCTGCGTTGAGCATGAACATTATATCGGGATCTTGTTTATTGCGAGACGGTTATTTATTTAAGTCCGAGAATAATGGTTGTTCGATTTATATGAGTAATATGTTTTACGCACATGCACCTTTGATAGATGGTCTATTCTTATTGAATCTCGATAGTGTAAATACACATATCAACAACATTGAGGCTAAACGTTTGAAATCAAGCGATAATTCGACCTATATGTGGCACTGTCGTCTTGGTCACATTGGAGTGAAGCGTATGAAGAAACTCCATTCCGATGGACTTCTTGAATCACTTGAAAGATGCGAAGCATGTCTGATGGGAAAAATGACTAAGACTCCATTTTCTGGGATGATGGAGCGAGCTACGGACTTATTGGAAATCATACATACCGATGTGTGTGGTCCAATGAGTGTAGCATCGCGCGGTGGTTATCGTTATGTTCTTACCTTCACGGATGACTTGCGTAGATATGGGTATATCTATTTCATGAAACATAAGTCCGAAACTTTCGAGAAGTTTAAGGAGTTTCAAAGTGAGGTAGAGAATCAACGTAACAAGAAGATTAAATTTCTACGTTCTGATCGTGGAGGTGAATATCTAAGTTACGAGTTTGGCGAGCATTTGAAGAAATGCGAAATACTTTCACAATTGACCCCGCCGGGAACACCACAGCGTAATGGTGTGTCCGAACGTCGTAATCGAACTCTCTTAGATATGGTTCGTTCTATGATGTCACTTACAGATTTACCGCTATCATTTTGGGGTTATGCATTAGAAACAGCCGCATTCACTTTAAATAGGGCACCGTCTAAATCCGTTGAAACGACACCGTATGAATTATGGTTTGGGAAGAAACCTAAATTGTCGTTCCTTAAAGTTTGGGGATGCGAAGCCTATGTAAAGAAGTTACAGCTGGACAAGCTAGAACCCAAAGCGGAAAAATGCGTCTTCATAGGATACCCAAAGGAAACTATTGGGTATACCTTCTATCATAGATCCGAAGGCAAAACCTTCGTTGCCAAGAATGGATCCTTTCTAGAGAAGGAATTTCTCTCGAAAGAAGTGACTGGAAGGAAAGTAGAACTCGACGAGGTTGTCGAACCTTCTCTCGAAATTGCGAGTAGCGCAGCACCGGAAGAAGTTCCTGTGGTGCCTGCACCAATAAGAGAGGGAGCTAATGATGGTGATCATGAAACTTCGGTTGAAGTTGCTACAGAGCCTCGGAGGTCAACGATAACTCGTACCACTCCAGATTGGTATGATCCCGTTATGAGTGTCATGTTGGTGGACAACACCGATGACCCCGAGACATATGAGGAAGCGATGATGAGCCCAGATTCCAATAAATGGCAAGAAGCCATGAAATCCGAGATTGGATCCATGTACGAAAACCAAGTATGGACTTTGGTGGACTTACCGGATGGCCGAAAGGCTGTCGAGAACAAATGGATTTTCAAGAAGAAAACAGATGCTGATGGTAATGTTACTGTCTATAAAGCTCGACTTGTCGCAAAAGGGTTTCGACAAATTCAAGGAGTTGACTACGATGAGACTTTCTCACCGGTAGCGAAGCTAAAGTCTGTGAGGATTATGTTAGCAATCGCTGCATATTATGATTATGAGATATGGCAGATGGATGTCAAAACAGCATTCCTCAATGGAGATATTGATGAAGAGTTGTATATGATGCAACCCAAAGGTTTTGTCGATCCTAAAGATGCTAACAAGGTATGCAAACTTCAACGGTCCATCTATGGATTGAAGCAAGCATCCCGAAGTTGGAATCAACATTTTGATAAGGTAATCAAAAGTTTTGGTTTTATACAAACTTATGGAGAAGCTTGTATTTACAAGAAAGTGAGTGGGAGCTCTGTAGCATTCTTAATACTATATGTGGATGACATATTGTTGATTGGGAATGATGTAGACCTTCTTAATAGTGTCAAAGAATATTTGAATAATAGTTTTTCAATGAAGGATCTTGGCGAAGCAGCTTACATATTAGGCATAAAGATTTACAGAGATAGATCGAAACGCCAAATATCATTGTCACAGAGTACATATTTGGACAAAGTTCTAAAGAGGTTTGGAATGGAAGAAAGCAAGAAAGGGTTCTTGCCCATGTTGCCCAATACGAACTTGAGTAAAACTCGAAGTCCGACATCGGCAGAAGATAGAGAAAGGATGAGTAAGACTCCCTATGCATCAGCCATAGGATCTCTAATGTATGCCATGCTATGTACTAGACCCGACATCGCATATGTTGTTAGTTTAACTAGCAGATATCAAAGTGATCCAGGAGTGGATCATTGGACAGCGGTCAAAAACATCCTTAAGTACTTGAGAAGAACTAAGGATATGGTTCTTTCTTATGGAGGTGATGAACAGCTCGTTGTTAATGGTTACACCGATGCTAGTTGGAACACCGATCCGGATGATTCTAAATCACAATCTGGATACGTATTTATTTTGAATGGTGCAGCAGTTAGCTGGAGGAGTGCAAAGCAAAGCGTTGTGGCGAGATCTTCAACTGAATCGGAATACATGGCTGCTTCGGAGGCTTCACAAGAAGCGATATGGATGAAAGAGTTCATTACAGAGCTGGGTGTGGTTCCTAGTGCGCTGGACCCAATGTCTATCTACTGTGATAACATGGGCGCCATAGCCAATGCGCAAGAACCAAGGTCACACAAGAAGCTGAAGCATATCAAGCTACGTTTTCACACTATTCGAGAACATATCCAGGATGGGGATATAAAGATTTGCAAAGTACACACAGATCTGAATGTGGCGGATCCGTTGACTAAACCTCTCCCGAGGGCAAAACATGACCAACACCAAACTGCCATGGGTGTTCGGTATATTACCATGTAATCTAGATTAGATGACTCTAGTGCAAGTGGGAGACTGTTGGAGATATGCCCTAGAGGCAATAATAAATGTAGTTATTATTATATCTTTGTGTTTATGATAAATGTTTACATTCATGCTATAATAGTATTAACAAGGAAACATTAATACTTGTGTGATTTGTAAACTTAATTTGAAGTCCCTAGTATAGCCTCTATACTTCACTAGCTTGTTGGTTGATAAATGATTGTGGTTTCCCTATCATGAACATTGAGATGTTATCAACAACAAGATCATATCATTAGGAGAATGATATGGTGGACATACTCCTATAGATAAGCGTAGCATAAAGATCAAGTCATTTCAATAGTTCAATTGCTATATGCTTTCTGATACATAGTAACCTAATTCCTTCGACCATGAGATCATGCATATCACCTTTACCGGATGGATGCTTTGATGACATCAAACACCACACCGTAACTGGGTGGCTATAAAGGTGGCATTGAGTGTTCGGAAAGTATTGGTTGAGACACATGGATCAAGAGTGGGATTTGTCCATCCATATGACGGATAGATATTCTCTGGGCCCTCTCGGTGAAATGTCATCCAATTAGCTTGCAAGCATGTGACTGGCTCACAAGGGATCACATATCATGGGAACGAGAAAAGAGTACTTATCAGTAACGAGGTTGAACTAGGTATGCAGAGATACCGACGATCATAACCTCGGATAAGTAACATATTGTGAGACAAAGGGAAATTGGTATCATATGTAAGTGGTTCATTCGATCGCAAAGTAATCGTAGAAGTATGTGGGAGCCATATGAATTTCCAGATTCCTCTATTGGTTATTGTTCGGAGAAGTGTCTCGATCATGTCCGCATAAATCACGAACCGTAGGGAGACACACTTAAGGATTCGACGTTGTTTTGAGTAGTTATGGTATTATGAGAAAGAGACCGAATGTTGTTCGGAGTCTCGGATGGGATCCGGGATATCACGAGGTGATCCGGAATGGTCCGGAGAATAAGATTCATATAAGGAAAGTCCCGTTTCGGAGTTCGGAAATGATTCCGGTGAATGTTCTAGAAGGTTCCGGAATGTCCGGCACTCCGGGAGGGGGAGGGGTACATGAATGTGTCATTACATATTGGAATGATTGCATCATGTACTAAGTGTTCTTGATGTTCCAAATAAAGTATTAAATTGAATCCTAAAACAGAAAAGTCAAATGTCCAGTTTGAAAGTCAAACGGCTAAAACAAGAAACTGTGGGAAACAAGCAAGAGGAGTTGGGAACCGACTTGGGGGAGGAGTCTCCTCCCCAAGCCGGCGCGCCAACCAAGGCCGACTTGGGGAGGGACTTCCCTCCCCTTGGCCGCACCCTCCACCCATAAAAGGAGGGGCAGGGCCTCCTCCTCTAGACACACAAGTTCCTATCCTCTAATCTCCGGTTTAGAGCCGTTTTGGTTTAGAGCTTCTAATTGCCCTAGCCTTCGGTTTAGAGCCTTCTAATTGGTGTGTCTAATCCCTAGACCACTAATAGCCCTCTCTCATACTCCACCATACTCGCTCCGGCTTAAGGCGAAGCCCTACGAGATCTCCCCTCTACTTCCGGTACCACGCCGTTGTGCTGCCGGAATCATGAGGAGAGTGCTACAACCTCCGCTGCCTGCTGGAACAAGGGAGAGGAAGGTCTTCGTCGAGTACCGAACGTGTGACCGACTGCGGGAGCGCTGCCGGAACGCAGCGCCGGAAGGATCGTCTACACGATCTTGAGATCGGGAAGAGTACGACTACATCACCCACGATAATCCGCTCTCGTTAAACACTTTGGAATCTTCGAGGGTAAGTTATTCCATCGACTCTTTGCTACAATCTAGTAGATAGATCTTGGCTTGTTTGTTTGTATGCGATAGAAATTTTTTGTTTTCCATGCTACGAACCCCTACAATATCCTGCATAGGGGGGGTTTGGGTGGGCCTTGAATTTTTCTGATCTAAGCCGGCAAACTCCAAAGAGAGATCCGACTTTGATCCTTTCGCGAACGTATCCTTCCCGTAGGCGGTCCGTGCGGGTCTTGACGATCCTCTGGCTTCGAGGGAACTAATGCCCGAGTCGGTTTCACCGATGACGAGGTGGATGTCCTCGATTGGGACGATCGAGCAGCGGGTGGGGTTCGTCTTCGTCAGGATATATAACTCGTTGGGAGAGACGATCGGAACATTTTCGGAGAAGAGAACACGGCCGATGGCTACGGTTTCGTCGATTCCCGCGAAGATATTTGACCTCGCCCATTGTAGAGCCTGAAGCGCCTCTTGCCCCACAGTGGGCGCCAACTGTCGTGGTATTGCCGACGAGTATGCCATGGAGGGGTCCTCATAGTGCGTTTTTAGAGACGTGGGGTAAGGTGGAAGGTTGGCGGGTACGAGGTAACACAACTTACCCAGGTTCAGATCCCACGATGATGGCGGAATCCTACTCCTTCTATAAATCACTATAATGACAATACACCGAATTACAGGGATTGGTTCGCTGTGCGAGGTATGAGTTGTATCGTGCCCTAACGGATCCTTTAGGTACGGCTTATATAGTCACCAGATCCTATGGTTACAGGCAAAGTCCTAGCCATACAGGTTACAGAGTCCTGCACGGTACACAACTAGTCTAACGTGTCTTGCACTCCAAGGCTCCGGGTACGCTGGTGAGTCCTCCATAGCCTTCCTTTATCCGGCATGGGTCTTCCTTCTGGATCCATATAACTGGGCCGCCCAGCAGGCCATAGGCCCTGCTACCGACTATGGACCACCCGGGTTATCCGGATTAGAGACATGCAATGGTGACACCCATTTAGCATATCTCCAACAGCACATGCTATAGTTAAGCTTTATTTGACTGCATGTCGCGTGAAAACTAGCACACTGCCGCATCCTCCTCGATTTTCGTGTGGGCAGAGTTAATGGGGTGGGATGGTTGCTCCCATGCAACCACGTATCGTCGTGAATGTATGCCACACAATGATGAAACAAATTGGATGGTGCTGAACAACTATGCTGTTGCTATAAGAAACGGGGAAAAGGGGACTGCACGACCTATTCTTCATCCTTCTTTCATCCACTATTTGTACTATGTTACTAGTGACACCCTGCATGCACGTGGTAAATTCACCAGAGTCAATAAGGAGGACATGATTGTTCTTATCAAAGATGCTATTCCATATTGTAACATGAACCCAAATTTGGGCACCATTCTTTTGCTCTACTTATATCATCGAGCTCTTTCACCCGTGGACCGATCGTGTGCGGAGGAGTCATTATCTTTCTCGTCGATGTCTTTCATATTGACTTAGGTAATCCACAACCTTTGGAAGGTGAGATTCGTCTCGTCTTTTGTACTCTTAATGCTCGTGGCATGGTTAAACGTATCTGTTCAAGCTATTATGTTCACCATCTATTCTCTACTGAGGATGGACGTTTGAAAAACGATGTCCATGTTGAACAAGAATAGCCCCAAGAAGAGATTTCGGAAGATAATGATGAAGTACAACAATAAGAAGGAGAACCCGAACAAGGACAAAAGATGCACGCCCGCTACGCCATGTATGATGACATGTACGCGCTTAGTGGCACGCACCATTGACAACTTGAACAACCTTTCCATCAACCTTCGCGATAGCAACCGGAATTTTTCATCCCACTTCGTCCATTGGAGCAGCCAATGGAACTTTGAGAACTACAAGCTGCCACCACGATGAATACAAGAGGGCTTGCATAAGCCTAAGCTTGGGGATGTTTCCTAAAAAATTAAGAGTGGTGGTTATTTGTGTAATAATAAGTCTGTACCACTCTCCTTGAGAGCTTGAAACACTTGTATCGGACTTGTTCAAACACTTCCTTTTTCATTTGCTTTTTGTTTGTTTGTTTGTTTGTTTGTTTTTAGTTTGAAATTTTCTTAGCCGATCTTTGTCCCTAATTTTCTATTCTCTACATCCCAATCTTCAAAAATAGAAAAATATTTTTCATTTTATCCTTGCTCTTGAAAGTAATTCCATTTGCCTATATTTGGTTTAATTTTTGCAAGAGAGTGATCCACTTTGAATTTTGAACGAACACAATCATATGAAAAAAAAATGTAAAGTCACAAACGAGAGGTATGTCTTATGAATTCCACTTCTAAAGTTTGAAATGCTTAGGCTAGTTGATAGTATTGTTGAGGTGTTATACTAGTGGGAGCAAGTCTTGATAGTTAGAGTACAACTTTTGTTTGCATGAATAGTTGGTTAAGTAAGCTTTTACTCTAGTTAACCGAGTCTTGTCTTGAAAATAAAATTTTCAAACCAATACAATAAGAAAAATCTCTAATATGACTTGGGTTATGTTTAATTGTCTTAAGAGTTTAGTCTTGAATATACTCAACCCCATAGATATGATGATAGACTTGATGGTACTCTAGAAAGGATTTTTTTCAAAGGAATAAATGTTTAGCGGTAATCGAGATGCATGCCAAAACTTGACCTATTGATTAAAGTATAATATAGCTTTAATAATGCTATAATAGGTACCAATTCCACTGGACCATGAACGATCCTCACGAGGAAAACCTCTGGATTTCGACTATGAGTTGATTAAACATTCATATCAATAATGCTATAATAGGTAAGAGTATTGACACTCTCATGGGCCTGCGTTTTTATGGTGCTCCGGTCCAGCTGACCGAGTAACCTCATATTCCAACCCCAAGAACACTAGCAATATGATTCTTGATAAATAAAGAAGAAACAAATATTTATTTAGGGCTTCGAAATCCGATAGGTTCAGAGATTACAATAAAATGGGAAGGCTGCACCCATAGTGCAACATGCGCAACACAATCAGTATAACAATCAGTATGTACATTATTTTTGTTCAACTCCTTGCCTCTAGATTCATGGTAATGGAAGACATAAATAACTTGCAGAAGACGGGCTTTACTTCAATAGGGTTCTGTCTAGAAGACTGATCATAGTTGGCGTAGAGTAGGTACTCTGGTGCGGGGACTTCAGACTCTGTCAATGACAATACCAGGTAAGTACTTTAAATATACCCGCAACACATAAACAATCAAAACACAAAAAATAGTTAATTATATGGCAATTTTTTTGGAAAAAAGTATATATTAATATAAGAGAATACCAATTACACCCAGCCTCTGCAACAATGCATTGCCCTAGCGGCCACATGGATGCACATAGCCAAAAAAGAAAGAAGAATTACAAAAAACAAAAGTCCCGCTACAGTGACTCATTCATTGAAACAGGGAGTATTACCACCACCAAGACATCACCAGAAGTCCAGCTTCTTCAAAAATGATGCCTCCAAGAAGGGAACAGTGCACAAACACCATCATTGTCCAATCAAAGATCTAGGTTTTCAACCTGAAAAATGTCCACGCTCTCAAAACAATACCTTCAACAAGGTCATTGCCAGACA
Source organism: Avena sativa (assembly GCA_916181665.1). Lineage (NCBI taxonomy): Eukaryota > Viridiplantae > Streptophyta > Magnoliopsida > Poales > Poaceae > Avena > Avena sativa. The sequence goes on along the minus strand of OV702279.1, from coordinate 228,538,137 downwards.
CAACCAATTAAGGTCAGACCATGTGTTTTCACCCTTAGAGGTAGGACCATGAACCTCTCCTGTGCAGTCGCCCCACCTGCATGCCACTGCTCCAATTCACAAGTCACCTAGTCAAATCCTCATCACCATCCAGACTCGAACCACCATTGTCTTTTCTCAGATCTCAGTCTCCATGACTTTCTCCGTCAGCACCATGAAACGAGAACATGCCCCATGATAATAACAACCAACAAAGCTTCGAAGCGTACCCTCTAAAACCAAACGGTCAGAGTAAAACATGGATACGTATGACCGAATTCAATCCTTCCAGCAAACTCATGCATGACAACACTTATGGAGTTCGCCGGCGGAGCCTTCCGGAACACGACACAGAAACCAGATCAATGGAGACCAACATCCGGCAGATCATCATCTTGGCTTGAGAGGGATCCAGGACCACCTCCTTTATTGAAACCGAGCCAGCAGCCCCCACGCCACCCGTCGGAAACTAGCAGGATCCGCCGCAAGACGGCAAGACCACCCTGCCGACCATTCCGACGAAGAAGGAGGCCACCACCACCATGTCGGGGGAAGATGCCCCAAGCTCCCTAGTGTCGCGGACAAGGCCCGGGTCGCCTGGGCGCCGGCGTCGAGGCCAACGGACGAGACAGATCGCGGCTAGGCCCAGATTCCCGCTGCCGCCTGCCGCCATCTGGGCCGAGGATCACCTGCCGCCGCTCGCCGCAACACCACCACCAAACCAGCCGGGATGGACGTCGTCGTCTTCCTGCCAGATCGCGATCAAGGACGCCGCCGCCACGCCCCCAGGTCTTTGCCTGGCGACGATCCGGGCGGCGACGATGGGGAGGAGAGAACACGGGAGGGAGGGCTCGGCGGGAAGGGGAGGCCGCTCGGCGCAACGCCGCCGCACGGGTGCGTTAGGAGGAGGGGTTAGGAAGAGGGATGCCTGCTAGCTGCTCAGTTAATTATATGGCATGCCATAAATTCAGAATATAAATGCGAGATCAAGCTAAAGTATTGGTCTTAGCTTACCTTCTTACCGTTGGTGATAAGACAATAGTTACTCTCTACTTCTAACCTTACTCATATCTTTAGTGTTGTTAGATAAATAAGACATATCTAGTGTGCACTTAACACGTGATAGCACCCTGTTTAGTTTGAGCGTTCCATCTTTTACTCGAACCCTTTATCGGAGGGAGTACCTTTATACTAAATCAGAAAAACTTGTCATTTACCGAAGAGAGTAATTTTTTAAAGACGAACGCAACCTTTTCGGCTGGATGAAGTGGAAGAAAGTTGGATTTGGTTGATGCTGCGGACTAAAAACACAAAAAGTTTGTCCTGTTGCCAAAGCATCGTGCAGTTGTGTTGTGCAACTCTGCTTTTTGCCGTCACCTATTCTGTAAGATCCATGCTAGAATCAAAATTTTAGATCTATCATAGTTTTATTTCTAGGAATTTTTAGATTTATTATGGTTTTATCCTAAACATGAATCTTAGGACATCAATCAATGGTGAATCTCGTGCCGGGCTGGCACGTTGGCCCGTTAGGCACGCGAAAGATTCAGCCCGTTAGGCACGGCGTGGTCAAGAAACGTATAAAAAGTCGAGATACAATATTTACAAAAGAAATGGGCAGTCCGATGGTTAGAGAGAAAAGGGCTGTGCTGGACCGGCTCAGGTGCCTGAGACCGCGACACGGACACGGTCCTGACGTTTGATGGGCCGGCACGGATCCAACATGCCAGGACCGGGTTATACCGGGACCGGGTTGGTGCCGGGTTTTTTTCGCGGACCTACGTGTGGAGCACGAAGACGGCCGGTTGGCCAGGTTTGCCGGCTCCGGTAAAATTTCCGTGTTGGGTGGCCACTCCTACATGCGAGGATTGGATTTGGGATTCGTGGAGCGGAATAAGGGCGCGCGCTCCCTTCGCCCTCCTCCCCGCCTTGCTCCCGCCACGACCGCAGATGGCGACGGCCACCGCCTCCACGTCCCTCCGCCTGCCGCCGTCTCCGTCCCCGCCTCGGCTCGCGGTTTGCACCCTCTGAATCATCTTCATCTCGCTCCTCACTTTCTTCCTTCCACAGCCAATTAAGTGGATCCTCTGACCCCATTCGGCTCCATCCGTTAATCGATTTTGTACTGGACAGGGTTCGCTGCGCCAGTGGTGCTGGGGGATCCCCGCGCATTCCCCTCGGAGGAGAGCTTTCCACGCGCACCGGCGGAGGCGGTTCGTGTCGTGCGCTTGTCTCTGTTTTTTTTTCCAGCTTAGTTTCTTGTGTATACTGAATGCCTCTCGGTTTGAAGCAACGGCATTTTATCTGATTTGGTTGAACTTGTTTAGGAAAAGAGATGATTATTTTTCTTCTGCGGAGCTGCTTAGCTGATGTTGTATGGGAATGGGAGATAGACACATCATACATAAAAACATTGACAAATAGGTAGATGATATCTCTCCAGTGATTTTTCATGTGGATAGCACGCTCGTTTAGTCCTTACACTTTACCTGCTATTTGAACCTACCCGGGTGAGCGAGCTCACCACTGTGAGCTGTAGTCACCAAGCCAGCACTTGGTTCTCGAGATGCATCATACATGAGTTGGTGAAAATTTTATACTGTACACAGTTTTCGAATTTGTACTGCTAGTAGCATTGTTTATGTTTATCTGAATATCAGCACTGAATGTGACTTTTGAAGTTCAAGTAGATGCGGGCTACAGCAGTACACTTGCAAGCTACCCTGACTAATGCTAGAAAGTCACGTTACTTTTGGTGGTAATGCAATCTTCTAATTGTTGGACAAGTATGTTCATGGTATGCTTGTTCGTAAACTCTGATACTATCTATCATATCACGGTCATCATGTGATTTTGCTTTCAAACGTTTTATTTTTTCTTATAAACTGTGTGGCAACAGATGGTGTAACATGTAAATGCCCATAATTCGCCAAGAACTTATGATTTCATTAAAACAGGAACACTTTGTTACGTGCAGCCGTTAAAGGTCCTGAAGAATCCTTCAAGAAGACAATTGAAGTGGATAGGCTGATTGATATGCTGAGAGAAGCAAATCCCAGAGAGGTGAAGCATGGTGTATATCTTCATTCTGACTGATCTTTCTTGTCAAAACAAGCTGCAGTTTTTTCCCCTACACTTCAGTGTTGAACTAGATTCATTAGCATTCACCAATTCCATTCTATATGTAAACCTTTGGCCTGTAACTGAATATATGTGCTTCGAGCATCCTTCTCATGCACATTTAAAATCTGTAGAACCAAGCTGGGAATTGGTTGGTGCCATCTGATTAGCTATTTAAACTATAAAATATACTTATGAGATGTCAGATTTTCCTATTTTTTATGTATGTGAGCACGTTCGGATATGTTGCTAAATTAGTATGCCCAGTGGCGGAGATAGAGAGTCAGACAACCAGGGTGCACGATGGTGCCAAAGCAGTCAAAAATATTTTTTAGGGGTTGCACACATGGTGAAAAATTGCTATTTTGTAAAGAAAACAAAATTTACCCCGTGTCCTGTGCACCTCCATGCTTGCACTTGCATCCGCCACTGAGTATGCCTACTACATTTTAATTTTAAAGGGTGAGCCTTCATTGAAAATACTTCAGGTGGATTATTCTTTGTTGAATCAATTGATAAATTCCTTTCTTGTTTAATGTTATTTTGTATATAAAATGGTACCAGATTAAGGAACTAATTTACCCTTCTTATATGGAAACAGCTTGATCTAATAGTGGTTGAAAATATTCTAGCATTTAGCGAGGGTTTCTGGGTTCGGCTGGCTGCTAGGATTGATCTATGCAAATCGGATGATGATAAAGTATGGTTTCACATCTTGATTTTTTTCTAATTGCAAATATTGTTCTCTTTAATCTTGATTTTTCGCTAACTTTTGGATTGCTGTCTCTCGTTTTTCAGAAAGATTACGAAGAACTGGCCGAGAATATCATGAACATAGTTGACCGTGTCGTCCACAAGACTGATGTAAGAACCATTCTCTGTCATGCATGCCTCGTTTTAGTGCTAATTTCTTTGACTTGATGTGAAATCCTGACACTTTCCTGATTTTATTGGGATTACTGCATGTGCCTTGCATGGTACTAATTTTTGTCTCTATGGTTCAGGAGAAGATTGAACAGTCAACTGATGTTCTGAAGGCAATTATTAGTCCTGTTATGCATGAAGGAGAAGAGGCAATGTGGCCACCAAGAAATCCAGAGGCTCTCGAATTGATGGAGAAAGTAAACCCAAGTCTCTTTTGTTCAGTCTGTTCTCCCAGTTGAATATATTTCGAAGAGCACTGGCAATTACAACCACCGAACTATTCTCTCACATGCATGTCTTGTGCTCGAGTCATGTGAACTTTGGTACCATTATTGATTTCAATTTTGGCGCCAGACATGAAGCAAAAACACTTTTTTGCACCTTGCGTCAGTGCTACCCCTTTACATTCATCCCTTCATTTTTTTGGAATCTGAAGTATTGAAATTGAGCCTTTTTTTCAATGTCATATGCATTAGTCAACTTTGACATTATAGTTGTCAAGTGTGATAGTAAGTGCAAAGATATTGACATCTCTACTGCTTATATAATTCAGTTTTAATACTTTAGCTGTCACAATCTAATTTTGTAAGGCACAATATATCTTACCTTGGAATGCTTTTTTTTGCCTCATATTCTGATTTGATTTTTTAACGTGTTTTTGCTATTCCCAGGAGATATCAAATAGAGAAAAAGCAGGACAGCTAGATGAGAGTTTTCTGTCAGAAGTTAATGCCCAGCTGAGGCAAGTAAGTGGTACTATTTATTGCTTTTTAGGTTCGAGTTGTATTATATAATTATAACCAAGATTATTTTTTATATTATTTGCATTTACATGGGTTTAGGCTAAAGATGCTGCAGACAAGCCAGGGCTTCTGGTGATGCTGCAAAAGGTATTGCAACTATATGCTTCCAACTTTCTCCGTAAGCGCAGTTATGCTTACAAAGGTAAACTCTTTTTTTTGTGTGTGTGTGAATCAATTTTAGGCGTCCAGATTCAAATGTTGATAAATAACTGCATTTGATTGATTCCTGAGTATTTGTTTTAACTTTCTCAGGAGGTGAGGTTGTAGTGCCTGAAAAGTTTCTTGAATCGATAATAGAGGGTATGTGTTTTACTGAAAGATATTGTTTTATAATGTCTATAATTACCACCTTTGATACATTGAGTTTGCGCAATGCAGCTCCTGAAAGTGAGTGGAACAAGCTGTTGCTTGATGGGCTTACAGTTGGAAAGGGAGATGTTTCACCTGAAGAACTTCACGCTGTTACCAAGAAGAGAATTGAGAGAATCTTGATTCGTACGGTAAGAATAATAACCTTCTGAGTTGTACAGAGAAATCAACTATTTTAACTTGTCAGTGCCTTATCGTCAGCATCCATTCGCACAATTTTGTCCATCTTTGTTTCCCCCTTTCTTTGACAGGAAGGAGGTTCTTATCAGCAACGGGTACTTGTTGAATATATAAAAGAGATACAAGCTAGAGCAGACGATATAGTGAACCGGCTTCAAGGACCAGCTGTGTAACGTTTGTAATACTGCTGTAACTTATTATTCTGTTTTATAGTAGTACTGTAACTTCAAGATTCCATTAGATTCAATAAACGGAAAAGAATGACTCTATCTTTAGCCAATATTTTACTAGAATACTTTGCGACAAATCAAATTCCTTGTTGGCCGACACATCGCGGGATCTGTAACTAGATATTCTAAAGCTTAACACTCATCATCTCTAGTTCCTACATGCCATCTAGTAGCCTAGAAAATTGGTAAAAAGTGGGCTTTTTTGGGATAACACCAAAGATATATGTTCGGTGAGTCGGATACCTCTCCCTAGGTACTGCTAGTCTATGGACATGTATAACAGTATTTCGTTGACATTATCAAAGTTTTGTCCAGAAGTTCATTTCTTTTTGGTGATCATAGTTAACGGAGCTGGGACAGTTGATCATTCATCTGACTGCAGGTTGTGTGGTTCTTTTCATCGTTGGAATTTGAGGTATTTGCATGTTGGGATTTTTGGTCCATAACAAATATAAATTCTGAAATTTTCTTTGGTCCATTATTTGTGGTAGCTCATGGTTGTGCTAAAGTTTAATTTCACATTGTTAGTTGAGTCAGAGTTGCCCCTTCTTATGTACTAGGCTGCTATATCACTCACTAAGGTGTGAGAAGAAGAGCTGCTCTGGTGCACTCCTCCGACGCCACTCGCGCGCCGCGGGTCGCGTGAATTTCGCCGAGCTGAGTTTTATTTTACTGTTTGGAAAAATTATCCGTAGATTAATTACGAGTCATTAATGAACGTGTCAATTAGTCAGCCGTTTCCAGATTTTTCTGGATCGTGGGATGTTACCGACTCGGATGTGGGTATGCCACACGATCTCCCTGACCTGCACTATATAGGCGTCTGCGCTAAGCCTAATCGGCAATCCTCACACGCATCTACTTTCAGAACCTTGCGCTGCCGTCTTCGTATTCCCTATCTCGTCTTACGACGTGCACCGCAGATCGAGATAGTAAGCCTCCAGAACCCTGCCTCTTGTGAACCTGAACCTGTATGGGTAAAGGGGCGATCATGTTTTTGGGGAGCGCTCAAGCATGACTACTGGCAGCCACGACGTCGTCTGGAGACGAGTTCTCGAACGACGACTTCTTTTCGGATGTCAGCGACCCCTTCGGCAACCTCAACATGAGTGACGCTACCGCTGCTGCTACCGCTACAGCTACTGCTGCCGCCACTGCTCCGTACATAATCCTCAATTGTTTCTTTCAGATTTTGCTATAGTTCTTTGTTCTAGCGTATGGTGTCATGGTATTGCCGACGAGTACGCCATGTAGGGGTCCTCACAGAGCGTGTTTAGAGAGGTGGGGGAAGGCCGCGAGTTGGCGGGTACGAGGTAACACAAGTTACCCAGGTTCAGATCCCACAACGGTGGTGGAATCCTACTCCTGCTATAAATCACTACAATGGCAATACGCCAAGTTATAGAGATAGGTTCAGATCCCACAACGGTGGTGGAATCCTACTCCTGCTATAAATCACTATAATGGCAATACGCCAAGTTATAGAGATAGGTTCGCTATGCGAGGTGTGTAAATCGATGCCCTAAAGGCTCCTAGAGGTCCCACTTGTAAAGGCGCCAGAAGCTAGGGTTACATGAAAAATTCCTAGCCGGATAGGTTACAGAGTTCTATACTAACACAAACTAGTCTTACGTGTCTTGCACTCTAACGCTCCGGGTTGGTTCATGACTGCACCGTAGCCTTCCTTTATCCGGCATGAGCCTCCCTTTTGGATCCGTCTAATTGGGCCGCCTAGCAGGCCATGGGCCTTGCTACCAACTGTGGGCCATCCGGGTTAGCCGGATTAGTGACATGCAATGGTGATACCTATTTAGCATATCTCCAATAGTATCCATCGGAGAACTCCGAGATCTCGCGCCGTCTTGTCTTCTTATCTTGAATGCTCCGTCTACATGATGTCAGCAATTCGTCAAGCAATATCTTGTAGTCCTCCAAAGAACCCTGCAATATTCTCGGTCTTCAACACGTAAGTCGGAGAATCACTGAGTCTTCCACCTTAATCTTCTCGTAGCCAGACATGATCTATCCATGCCGGAATCTTCGGATGGGACTGTTGTCTGCTGCTGTCAGTGAGATGATGTAGACTGTAGCCTATGTCACCTCAAAACTCACATACGGCAGTGGACATAATCATAGTGATTTTCCTGCGCGTGAAATCCGAAACGACAAGCGGCAATGGGGGGAACGTGGCGTAATCTCCACGCACGCTTGCACATGTCGTCCACGCGTCAATCATTAGATCATTCCGCATGAATCTTGATGCTGGGGTTATATATTTTCACTGTGTAGGTCATTTTCCTTTTACCCACATTCGCTCCCCTTCACCGTGTTCTTCCTCTCGCCAAGAACTCCTCGAGCTCCTCGCATGGAAAAAACCCTAGCCACTTCTCCATCTCCCAGTTCTTTCTTCTCCATCAATGGCCAGCGGCAACACTCCCTCCCCTATGGCGGCATCCGACGAGGCTTCCGAGAGGCCGTCGACTACGGTGCAGATCCCACCGGAGGGGGTGGATATCCCAATCTCCACGATGGTGGAAACCACCGGTGGTGACCGAACTTCGGCGGCCCTCGAGCTGCTAGAGGAGGAAACAGATTCCCATAAGGGGGCCTGGAGGGGGATCGGACATCTCCGCTGCGCATATCAAGGAGATGGTCACCAAGGGGTATCTCCCTGCGGCGAAGGACCTAGTATGGCGGCCGGTGCCGGTCGTCGAGCTGATCCCTTCTCCCCAAGTCGGACTGAAGGTGTACCTCAAGGCACAAATGGTGCACGACATCGCCCTCCCGATCTCTGACTTTTGCCTCCAAGTTCTTCAACACTTCTGGGTTCTTCCTCACAACCTCTCTCCCAACAACATTCTAGCACTTAGCAATTTCATAGTTTTGTGCGATACCTAGGGATTAGGCCTAGGTTACATTTGTTTATCTACTTTTTCACCGTCAAGAGGGAAGCCAGAGACAACAAAGATGAACTTAGAACCGCAAAACGATTAGCTTTAAGATCCGGCCTGACCAGCGGTTCCCCGGCATCATAGGACACGAGTCCTACAAGAACTGGCAACGAAGCTACTTATACGACCTACATATTCCTCTACTGGCCGAGAAAGGATCGTACCCGGACTTCATCGATGGGGCCGCTGCCGAAGCCACCACGTGGAGGTCCCAAGCCCTACTACCCTCCGACGACGAAGCCTCTTGCGTCGTAAGGCGGATATAGTGACCTCTTGACTCGGGCTTTACCGACTTGGACCTAGCCATGTGTTGGTTTGTAAGGCGGATCCAACCCCTATAGAACCGCAAGAAGCTGATGTGCGAGTACACCAAGGACAGGAAGGATACCCGCAGGATTTCCGTGGATAACTTCTCCACTGACTCCATCAAGCTCCACCTCAAGGACATCGTCAAAGTGAAGGATAAGAAGCGCGGATTTTCACCATCACTTATGACATGTTCGAGGATGACAAGTGCCCAAAGGTAATTTTTGATTCCTTCATTGCTGACATATCCAGTTATTCCGCCTTTGACAGATCAGTCCGTCTAACACAATAATCACTTAACAACTGGGGGACTTGGAGGAGACTGACATGGATCCAAAAGTCTATGACCCCAAGATGAAGGACGTTTCTATCGTGTCCGATGACGACACTCCGGTAGTGCGAAAGCAGAAGAGCTCCACCTCTAACGCTGCTACCGGAGGCAAGGAAAAGAAGACATAGAGTGGAGTCTCCAAGAAATCCACCGCCTCCCTGGAGACAGAGAAAAGAAAAGCTATTGGCATCCATTTGACCAAGGCGCCAACTGTTGTGTAAGCTTCTTTTCCTCCGACTTTGTCTTTGCTTTTCTTCTTCCTATACTTATACTTGTTATTTGTACGTTTCAGGAAAAAGACTGACTTGAGTTTGAAGAAGACCTCCAAGACTCCTAGAGCTTCTCGAAATATCCGTCATATGCTGACCCAAGCTTCTCCTACCATCGCTCCCCTACTCCTGCCGTGCAACCCTCTGTCGTTCCTATCAGATCTTCGACTACAGCCGCATCTGAGCCCTCCGTCATGGAGGTGGACAACAATTCCTCATAGGATGTGCCAGATGCTGCCGAGATGGTCGTCGTTCCCGGCGGCCAAGCGATGCAGGAGAGCACCTCCTCCCAAGTGGCTAATGCTCTAGCTAAGGATGCCACTAAAAGAGGGAAGGAGCTAGCGGTGGGAAGAGGATCTGTGGTGACCAGGAGCCAGGTGGAAGCATCCAAGCGTATAAGCCCAACAATTGTTCCAAGGCCAACTAGAGCTACTTCTGCCTCGACACCTGGTACTCCTGGCATGGTCCCGACTTCTCCGACATACGGTCTTGAGGATATTCTTAAGAAGGTGGAGATCCTCCGGTGAAACACAGTCGCCTTCGGTACTTTGTACACAGTGGTGGCTAATAACCTCAAGATCATTGCCTTTGTAAGTCTTTTATACCTTTGCATTTCACATATAATATGTCACTGTAGCCCTGAGGACTTAGACAGAAGACCATGTGTCTTTTGGTCTGAGTGTTCTAAGAGTGACTAAGCAAGAAACTTTGGTACTATAGCCCCCAAGTATTTAGTTTGAATAAATAATTTTGACTAGATACTTTTAGAGTAGCATACGTAGTGTTTGTAAATTTCAATACTGTAGCCCCCAAGCCTGTAGTGGAAACAGAAATAGTTCCGACTAGATGCTTTAAAAAGGACTAAGCATACCTTTGAGTTAAAAACTCATACTGGAGCCCCCAAGCCTTTAGTTAGAACTATTTAGATCCGACTAGATGCTCCAAGTAGACTAAGCATTTTATTCCTACAGAATGGGAATGCTCGAAAATTTGCCGCTAATGAGAAGTTTGCCGAGATCCACAAGGAGCTGGAAGCTGAAAAGGATAAAACTTCCTTCTTGAAGGAATGGAACACCAAAAACAAGAGTCTATTTTCTTTTCGGTTCCTTTGTCAACTTGTTCTCATGCTTGCATTCTCCGAATACTCATTATTCTTGTTACTTCTCTGACTTGCAGAAGTTGTCGCCAAGGCCAAGGATATTGTCGAGAAATCCAAGCATATCCAGGAGCTTGACAACGAGAACAAAATTATGAAGCGGGAAAAGGCTGATATGCTCAAAATGCATGAAGAGGCATTGAAGGCCGTATAAGAATCTACCAACACCGAGATGAACCGCGTAAAGGAAGAGATCGAGACCCTCAAGGAGCAGAAGAAAGATACCGGCGAGAAAAATGCTGGCAACCTTGAGGCGTACAAGACTCTTCGAAAGGAATGGTACTCCTTGGCGGAGATTTGCCAACAAGACAAGACCAGCATATTCGATAAGCTTCTTCTGTCTTCATTTTTCTGCAAGTCAGGTACTTTAATGTAATTTATGAACTCATGACCCTTGTGCTTTTGTCGGAAATGCAGCCCCCATTGGCCTAGCCAACTTGAGTGAGAATGCTCCGCCTCCGCAGGAGTGCATGGTTCTTGTAGGGAATTTCATCAATACTGCTATCTCCTAGGCCAAAGAGATTGCCAAGCCTCTAGACATGAACATCATAGCGGTGGATTCAGTGATGAAGTACTCGGAGATCCATCGCCGAGCCCCTGAGCTTATTATAAGCTGGAAAGCTTCTTGTATCTGGGCTGGCGCTTGAAGGGATACATGTAGGCTACACTAGCGCAAATCAAAATTTTCTACAACGTAAACCAGGATTACTATTGTCATAGATCACAGGATTACCACTAGACGCGCGGTTGCGGAACTTGATGAAGCGCGTCGAGGCAGTGTAGATGTACTATGTCTCCTCCTCGTCCTCGTCCCACGAGCAGCTCCCCTTGCGGGGCTCGTCTAAGTGCTACAGCTGCAACGCCTCTGAGGTATCCACACGTACATGGTGGAAGCGTGAGACGTCGGACTTCTAGGTCCACGCGTGCAACACAGTCGTGAGGAGTGGCGGCTGGGTGGAATGGTCTAACCCTGGTCAGCTCGCTCCACCCTCTCTTATATAGGCTTCCCTGGTCGGCTTCTACATTAGCATCCCATTAGTAGCCTAAGCCTGGTCTAATTCGGATCTAATCCTTATTAGGCTTCCATACCCTTAAGTGTGTGACCCTATAGGTTTGTGTACATATAGACATGACACGAATACACTTATTCTATCCATAGTTGGTAGCGGCCTCTAGCAAGATGTGCCAATCCAAAGATCATATCGGACGAACCATCACAAGGTTTAGTACATGTCTTTCCCTTTGCCTCAAGATATTTGGTCTAGCTCCAAGCTGACCTCCTTTTCTCGATACTATGACTCAGAATCCCTTTACTAGGTTAACTATTAACCTTATGTAGCATGGCCATGCATTTCTAGATCCGATCACTAGAGGGGCCCAGATATCTCTCTCTCAAGTAGAGAGGGGCATATTCCATCTTGATTGACCATGCCTTGTAGCATGCTTCAGGACAAACCCGAAACTACCTTTATAACTACCCAATTACGGAGTAGGGTCTGATAGCCCCAAAGTAGGTAGATCCACATCTCAAGTACATGCGACAATCTCAGGTCTAAGGAAAAAACGTACATGATGTGCAGAGAGAGCTGAAAGTCTAATTGCCAGTCTCAAGTTGGGTCAGTCCAACCCCATGTTCATAACATGTGTCCACATCATAGGTTTGACATCTCCATGTCTATGACTTGCGAAACATAGTCATCAACCAATCGATGTGCTAGTCTAATATTCATGTGTGTCCTCACATGAACTCTGACTAGGGACAACTATTAGATAAACATACAAGTAAAGAGTTTCACAAACAATTCACATAATTGCCAATCAATACAAGTTGCCTGATATGGATATTCAAGGAACATTACAATAACTCATGGATACATAAGAAATATAATCAACTCTATGATTGCCTCCAGGGCATATTTCCTTCGGTCTCCCACTTGCACTAGAGTCAATCTAGATTGTATCTAATACCTATTGCTCTTGCGTGCGCCTCATGCGCAAGTTGCGGGAGTGGATTTGTAAAAGGATAAGCAACATTTGAGTCCGTATGTATTTGATGGTAACGCATGCGAATATGTTTGTTCTTCTGGTGCTGTCTAGGATCCTTGGCTTGTGCAATAGCACCATTGTTGTCACAATAAATGTCCATGGGATTGGACGCGCCCTGAATCACACCAAGAGCGATCAGGAAATTCCTAATCCAAACAGCTTCCTTTGCAGTCTCCGAGGCGACAATATATTCAGCTTCTGTTGAAGAGGATGCCACCGTATATTGCTTGGAACTTTTCCAACTCACAGCACCACCATTCATGACAAACACATAACCAGATTGCGATCTGGAGTCATCTGAGTTGTTAAGGTAACTCGCATCTATGTAACCCCTTACTCTGAGTTCATCCTCGCCTCCATAAACTAGGAACACATCCTTAGTCCTTTTCAAGTACTTAAGGATGTTCTTTACCGCTGTCCAGTGACCTTCACCTGGATTAGCCTGGTATCTGCTCGTAACACTTAGAGCATAGGAAACATCTAGGCGAGTACATATCATTGCATACATGATGGATCCAATGGCCGAAGCATATGGAACCCTGCTCATGTGCTCACGCTCATCAGTAGTCAAAGGACATTGAGTCTTGCTGAGTTTTATGCCGTGAGACATGGGCAAGAACCCCTTCTTAGCCTCTTCCATGCTGAACCGTTTCAACAATTTGTCAATGTATGTACTCTGGCTTAATCCAATTAGCCTTCTTGATCTATCTCTATAGATGTTGATGCCCAGAATATATGCCGCTTCTCCCAAGTCCTTCATCGAAAAACTATTTTTCAATGAGGTCTTAACAGACTCGAGCATAGGAATGTCATTTACAATTAACAATATGTCATCTACATATAAGATTAGAAATACAAGCGCTCTCCCACTTTCCTTCTTGTAAACACAAGGTTCTTGTTCGTTTTTTATGAAGCCAAACTCCTTTACAACTTCATCAAATCGAATGTTCCAACTCTGAGATGCTTCCTTCAACCCATAAATTGACTTTAGAAGTTTGCATACCTTTCCAGCATTGTTTGGATCGACAAAACCTTCGGGTTGCATCATATACACGTCCTCAGTTAGGATTCCATTTAGGAAAGCCATCTTGACATCCATCTTTCATATCTCATAGTCTAAATATGCATCAATGGCTAGAATGATCCGTATAGATTTAAGCATCGCTATGAGCGAGAAAGTCTTGTCGTAGTCAACTCCTTGAACTTGTCGAAAACCTTTTGCAACAAGTCGAGCTTTATGGATGTGAACATTCCATCCATATCAATCTTCTTCTTATAGATCCATTTGCACTCGATGGATTTAAAACCATCAGGAAGGTCAACCAAGTTCCAAACTTGATTGTCTCCCATGGACTCTATCTCGGATCTCATGGCGATCAGCCAGAGTCTGGGTCCACCATCGCTTCTGCATAGGTCGCAGGCTCATCATTGTCTAACAATAATAATTCCCGCATTTCGCGGAGCCTCGCCGAACTTCGTGGTTGTGGTGCTTCTATTGCCGCGGGTTCCTCAACTTGTTCTGCTACAATAGCATCACTCGTAGAAGCATCCCCGACTGGCTCATATTGAACTTCTTCAAGTCACACCGACCTTCCACTCGTTCCCTTTGTGAGAAACTCTTTCTCTAGGAAAACACCGCAACGAGCGATAAACACTTTGCCCTCTTCTCGGTTGTAGAAGTAATACCCTAAGGTTTCCCTTGGATATCCCACGAAAATGCACTTATCCGATTTGGGTGTTAGATTGTCCGACTGAAGTCGCTTGACAAATGCATCGCAACCCCAAATCTTTAAAAAGACAAACTAGGATTATTTCCAGTCCACATCTCATATGGTGTCTTAACTATGGATTTAGATGGTACCCTATTAAGTGTGAAAGCTGCCATTTCTAGAGCGTAACCCCAACATGATAATGGTAAATCCGACTGGCTCATCATCGATCGAACCATGTCCAACAAAGTTTGATTGCGTCGTTCAGAGACCCTGTTTCTTTGAGGCGTTCCAGGCGGCGTGAGTTGTGGAACAATTCCGTAACTCTTAAGATGATCGCTAAATTCGTGACTCAAATATTCACCCCCACGATCAGATCGCAAGGCCTTTATTTTCTTGCCACGTTGATTCTCTACCTCACTCTGAAACTCCTTGAACTTTTCAAAAGTTTTAGACTTATGCCTCATCAAGTAGACATAACCATATCTACTGAAATCATCAGTAAAAGTAATGAAGTAGTGATATCCTCCTCTGGCTGTTGTGCTCATTGGTCCACATACATCAGTATGTATGAGTTCCAACAAGTCCGTCGCTCTCTTAGGTAAACCCGAAAAAGGCGACTTGGTCATCTTTCCAAGTAAACAAGCCTGACATGTCTCGTATGATTCAAAATCAAACGAAGTTAGAAGACCATCACCATGGAGCTTCTTCATGTGCTTTTCACTTATATGCCCCAAACAAAAATGCCATAAATAGGTAGGTCTCAAATCATTAGGCAGAATCCTTTTAGCACTAACATTGTAAACAGACGCATAGGTCTGGAATTCGAGCCGAGCCGAGCCAACTCGGCTTGACTCGCTAAAGCTCGTTCAACTAACGAGTTAGCTCGACTCGGCTCGTTTACAGAACGAGCTCATATTTGAAACTCGGCTCGACTCGGTAAACTCACGAGTAGCTCGCGAGCAGCTCCTTTAGATTGTTATAAGTTATAAATATGAGCACATATAAGAAAAACTAGTAATTATTCTACTAATTTGAAACTAGAACAATAATAGTACTTCCATAATAGAACGAAGGAAGATCAATAAAAAATATAGTAACTCTACGCCATTACAGCTAACAGGAACATTCATAGTATGACATTTATCTATGAAAATTTTCAAACTCTATATTTGAATGAGTTTAATGAGATAAATGAGTAGCTCGCGAGTAGCTCATTTAGCTTGGGTGAACAAACAAGCTCAAATCAAAAACTTGGCTCGACTCGTTAGACACCGAGTTCGAGCCGAGTCGAGCTATATCACGAGTTACTCATTTAGCTCGTGAATTTCGAGTTATAATTCCAGCCCTACAGATGCATCATCAAGATTTAAAATAAATAACCCATTCACAATGGGAGCATCAGCCATAAACATAGCATTCTTAGAGATTACACAACCATTGTTTGCACTCGCGAATGAATAACCATCCCTCATCAAACATGAAGGTGATAAAATGTTTCGACCCATACTAGGAATGTAATAACAATTATTAAACTCCATAATAAATCCTGATGGAAGGTGAAGTTGCATGACACCGACGAACAATGCAGCAACCCTTGCTTTATTTCCAACGCGAAAATCCACTTCGCCTTTCTGCACTTCTCTAGTCCTTATTAGCCCCTGCATCGAATTGCAAATATGAGCAACCGATCCGGTATCAAATACCCAAGAGTTAACATAAGAATCAGCGAGAAGAATGTCAACAACATTTATAACAAGCTTACCTGAGTGGGAAGTACTCTTACTTCCACTCTTCTTCAAAGAAGCCTGGTACTTGCTGCAGTTTCTCTTCCAGTGGCCATGTTCATGAAAAAAGAAGCACTCAGTGTCATCTGCAGGTCCAGCCTTTTGCTTGGGTGCAAGCTTAGGGATCGTATCATTAGCCTTGCCCTTCTTCTTCGACCAAGAAGTAACCTTTTTCTTAAAGCTAGGCTTGTTCTGCACAACCATCACATGGCTATGCCCTGCACACTTCTTCATGTCACTTTCTACTGTTTTTAGCATCCCGCATAACTCATTAAGGCCCTTCTCCACCCCATGCATATGGTAGTTCGAAATGAACTGCCCATAGCTAGATGGAAGAGACGCCAAAATAAAATCAGTAGCCAACTCTTGGCCTAATGGAAAACCAAGCTTTTCCAAAGTCTGACTGTAACCAACCATTTTGATCACATGGGGGCCTACACCTGCTCCCTCTGCCAGCTTGCATTCCACAAAGGACTTGGCGACATTGTACCTCTTAGTCCTGGCCTGAGTCTGGAACATGTCCCTAAGCGCGACGATCATATCGTACGCTTCATGATCCTGAAACTTCTTTTGGAGTTCAGGTTCCATGCATGAAGCATAAGACAACTAACCTGAAGAGAATCATCACATGCTCTCTTGTAGGCATTCTTAAGGGCAGCAGATGCATTATTAGCAGGTTCATCGGGGATTAGGGTATCCAAAACCATTTCCTTTTTATCAGACCTGAGAACAATTCTCAGGTTACGGACCCAGTCCTAATAGTTTGTTCCATTTAGTTTATCTTTGTCAAAAATCGAATGCAAAGAAAAAGGTGATGCAGTGTTTGGTGCCATTGATCTAAGACAGAAAACATGCAAAATACTAAGCCATGTAACCATGAAAGAGTAAAACATATTAAAAAATTTAATAGCATATACTCCCACTTAAATCAATATCCCTCTATTGATACTAAGTGATTCAAGATCCACAATTAACAAGTCAACTAGTGAGCTTTAGCATCACTGCTAGAAGACAAGGTAAATCGGTAAGCAACACTTGCTAATCATATCACATATGACTCTTGTTGTTGGGTGACATCTCTATGTCAAAACTAGGCACCCAACCTTTATGCCCCAAGGTCCTTAACTGTTAAGATGACCTTGTCAAGCTCACCAACCCTTATGCGTGTAGGTATCCGATGCAAACCCATCCATCCAAGGAAAACCGCGGCACCCTAATTTCATAGGCCCACCAACGATTGTACAGGGCATAGGATGGTGCAAGGTTTGGTTGGGAGGGCATGGTTTAACGTAAACTTTGTGAGGGATCGTTCTACTTCTATCATCTAAGCATGCATAGGGTAAAACGCATAAGAATAGCATCCACATAGTTGTGACACAGTATGGCCCATTTTCTCATGGTGATCTCTATCTCCATAGAACTTGTCCACCATGATGATGTCCATCTTCATGTTCCATGCGAGCCATCGTCCAAGTGATGAGTCCTCCAAGAACTAATACAAGCTATTACTCCTAATAGCTAGTAATCAAAATTACATAGTATTGGGATCATCACAAGTTGGCACACAGGCCATTACAATAATTGACAACACATATGGCTCCAGCCATGTTTCCCTACTCACGACACGCAGGTCATGAAAAATTCATACATGCATCACATACATATCTGGGGCCATACTGATCACATACATCCTGCAAAAACAAGTTATGCATAGAATCGCATTCTACCGGATCATGTGAACTCGCAACACCTAGTTTCCTTAACGAGATAAAAAAGGGGCTACGATTATGGGGGGGTCTCCCCTTGCGGGGTTCGAAGGGGCAGCGCCCCTCGCGGTATCACGGTACATCGCGGTACAGCTATGAAAAATGAGAGATCGAATCTACACAATTTTCTTTAAGGATTTTGATCGGCAAATCAAATTTACCATGAACCGACTATTGTTCTGATTCGATCAAACTCTTTCGATCACGGTACATCGATTTTAGATCTAGGTTCCAGTTTGATCAATCATATTGATCTTCGCGTGATTCAACAGGATTTATGTGTCACTGTCTACCCCGTTGGCAGAAACCGACTGGTAGGGGTAAGTCGTTCGACAACCTCAGAATCACGATCATGGAAAGCAAGATCATAGATCAATCCTGAACCACCGCAATATAAACAATCACATCATTCATATCACCATATGCAAACATCTCGAACCTTAACTGAACAGCATCGGCTCTGATACCACTGAAGGGATACGGGTAGGCTACACTAGCGCTGAAAGAGCATTTTTCTATCCCTCTGATTTTGATGTTTGATAACAACACACTTATCGGTTTAACTGTGTGCTAAGTTCATCACAGGTTTGATAAGAGGTGGCACAGATAATTGCATACCAATTCCCCTTGCAAAAACCTCTGTGCCAACCGGTAGTACCAGAACTACGACCGGTACTACCGCTTGACACCGGTACTGCCGGTTCCAGTACCGGTTGGCACTGACCAAAGCTGATAAAGGTGTGTGGTAGTCAGTACCCCCCGGTACCACGGAGCGGCACTACCGGTCCAACCGGTAGTACCGCTTGGTACAAGCGGTACTACCGCTTGAGACGGTCGTACCGCTCGGCAGTACCGGGGCATACTGACTAGCACTCACCCCTCTCCGTTTTGGTTGGTACCAAGCGGTACTTGGGACCGGTACTACCGCCCAAACCGGTAGTACCGCTTCCTACGACCGGTACTACCGCTTGGGGGTAGTATCGCAAGGGCGATACTGCCCAAAACTGAAGAATGCTGAAGAACTGGAGCACCTCCGGTACCTGGTCCGGTACTTGACTGGTAGTACCGCTTGCAAGCGGTACTACCGCTTGAGTACCGGTACATTAAATGCTCCAACGGCCATATTTCGTGGAGGGGTATACCTACCTTGGGACAAAGTGCTCAGCTCATTAAAGTCAAAGACCACCATTGGAGTCCATTGGAGCCACTCAAATCTTCAAGATCTCCTCATCCCACCACCCAAAGTCCTTGATCTTTGGGGTATCGAAGGAGGAGGCCCCGATCTACTACTTCACCAAAAGAGATCTTCATTACCCCCTCATTTCATTGAGGGCCCCTTTTGCTCTAGTGTTTTCTTGGAAACCCTAGTTCTTGTTTTGGTTCTTACAAGCTTGTCTTTGATTGCTTTGACAGCTTGCTTGTATTTGGGAGCCTCCGATTAAGTTGTGGATGTGTGCCCCAAACTTGTAACGGTGTCGGCTTCCACCTTGAAGGTTGCCGATATAGTGGAAGGTGAATCGATCCCGTTGGGGTGAGATTCATTGGAGAACAAGGGAGGCCTCTCGTGGCGTTGGTGGTTTGAAACCACCCCCTCTCCAAACGTAGACGTACTTCCCCTCAAAAGGAAGGATCTACGGGAAACAAATCCTTGTGTCTCCGCGTCCACTTTTCGGTTACTTCTATCCTTTACCGCACCTTACTTACTTGCTACTACTTTGTGTTGTGGTAACCCTTGCATAATTGTCATATAGGTAAATTCACCGTAGTTGCACTATCTAGAGAATTTACCTTATTGTCAAACCCTAATTTGAAAAAGAAGAAAATTTGAAGTAACACCTATTCACCACCCCCTCTAGGTTCCCATACGATCCTTTCAATTGGTATCAGAGCCTCGGCTCTTTAGTTGGGCTTTACCGCCTAAGAGAATATGGGTAGCTGCGAAGGGGATGGTGATGGTGAGCCGACCACGGTGACCATGGAAGATCTCAAAAACTTGGAAACAAGATTGAGCTCTTCCTTGGTCAACGAAGTCAATAAGATGCTTGAGCAACTTCTTAAAGACAAAGAAGGCTCATCACCCCCATCTCCTAAAGAGGATCAACCATCCATTTTACCTAAGGGGAATATGTCAGTATCCCCCGAGGGTGCAATGGTAGGGGGTAAACCAGACAACGCTAATTCCTCCGCACACAATAATGGTGGGAAGGGTGAGCACCGTGACTCATGGTACTCTCCCGACCCTCCAATACCTCACCCTCATGTATACAATAGAGGTGACCCACCTAAGCTTGAAGAATCTGCTACTTTTGCTCAATGGCAATCACTAATGAGAACTCATATGCGCAGCTCTTTTATTGAACTATGGAACATCATCGAGCATGGACTCTTTATTGGGGATCCAAACAACTTGACAAGAAGAGAGATTGTTAATAGTCAACTCAATGGCACTGCTCTGCATATGATTCAACAAGGTTTGGGGACAAAGGATTATCCACACATTGAGCACTTTAGCATTGCCAAGGAAGCTTGGGATGCTCTCACTGTGTTGTTTATTGGAAATGAGAGTATGAGGAGGAACCGATATGATGCTCTAAGCAATGAAGACGAAGGCTTCTACATGAAAGAAGGTGAAGATCACGAAGACATGTACCGAAGGCTCAAGACCACCGCCACTGCTTTTAGGAATGTGGGTGCCTCACATGTGGATGATGCATGGATAAAAAGGAAATATGTGAGTGCACTCATGCCTTTTGAGCCCACCGACTTGAAGAGCCTACAAGGAAGACACAACTACCATCTCATGACCTCAAATGAAGTTATGCAAGAAATGGCTGCTTTCAAGGTTGCCGCCAAGAATGCCAAATATGCCTGTTCTCGTGCCCTTGGTATGAGCAATGTTGTCAATGTTGCTTTGAAGGCCAAAGTGGTGGACCATGGGGATGAACATGATAGTGATGAAGGGATTTCCATGGACCATCCCGATGAAGTCAAGATTGCTCGTGGTCAATATATGGCTTTCTATGCAAAGAACTTTTGGAAGAACCCCGCCAAAGACAAGATGGAAATGGAACGGAGAAGCAATCCAAATGGGAAAAGAGAGAATACCACAAGGTTGAGAATACCACAAGGTTGAGAACTTGCTTCAATTGTGGTGACCGCTACCACTTTGTGGCTAGTTGCCCCTATGAGAAGAGAGAAGATCATGGTGGTAAGCTTGTGTTGAATAAGACTCTCAAGGGACCGTACAAGAAACCTTTCATCAAAAAGAATCCCATCAACAAGAAGCCGAGAGAAATTGTCTTGATCACTCATGAAGAGTACTCCTCCGACAATGAAGATGATGAAGATGACAAAGAGGAAACTTCTCATGGTGTGGCTGCTCTTGCCACCATCTCTACTCCGACATTCTCTCTCTTCGATTCTCCAAATGAGAACTCTTCCACCAAGAACGCCACTTGCCTTATGGAAAGAGGAACGGAGGTATCTTCATCATCCCGCTCTACTCACTCAGATAATGATGAAATTGATGATGAGATGTCTCTTGATGTTAAAAAGGAATTAATTGCCTTTGATGAGTTTATGACTAACCTATAAGGTGATGCTAAGCTACATTTTGGAAACATCTTAGATCAACTATCACATACTCAAGAGCTTCTAGATGTAAGATGTGAACTTGGGCATGAACATATGATTGAGCTAGAGGCCCTAAACAATGCTCTAGAAGAAGAACAAGAAACTAGGTTGTCACTTGAATTAAAACTTGAAGGGCTTGATGAGGCCAATGACATTATTGTTAACAAACTCATCAAAGAGCGTGATCGTGCTATTGCTAAATATAAAAGAGCTAAAAAGGACAAGATTGAGTTTGGTGTGGTTCATGAAAAACTTGCCGAGGACTTTAGCTTGCTTAACAAGGCCCACAAGGCCTTGGAGAGTGAACTCTTGTCACTCACAAAGTCCCATGAAACGCTTCAAACTCAATTGGCCAATATTCCTTTACCTAGTAACTTCATTCCATCTAGTAGCACAACTATTCTTGAAGAGAATTCTAGGTTGAAGGGGGAGCTTGCTAAGGCCACATTTCCACAAGGAAACAAGTCTATTGATGGTCTTTTGAGCAAGCAAAGGCGTAGTGGTGATAAAGGGGGCATTGGTTTTGTCTCCAAAACAAAGAAGAAGAACAATAAGAAGGAGAAGGACAAGCCCGCACAAGAGACCAACAAGACCATTGTGGAGAGTAAGACCACAAATGGTAAAACTATGTCTCATGATGATTTTGCGGGAAGTGCTAACCCTCACTATGTTCTAATGCGTGATTATTATGGTGATGTGTATGCACAATATGTTGGCCCTTATGATGGTTATATTGCTTGGTCTATTTGGGTTCCCAAGACCCTTGTTGCTAACAAAAGAGGACCCATTGAAAAATGGGTACCTAAAAACTAGCTTGATCTTTTGTAGACTTATGCTTCCGGAGGGTCAAAATGGGTGATCGATAGTGGTTGCACAAGTCATATGACCGGAAGCTCGTCTATTGTCAAGGACTTGGTGCCAAATGAAGATCAAATCACCGCCACATATGCCGACAAGTCAAAGTCTAAGGTAATGGGTTTCGGCAAGGTAGTGCTGGCTTACGACATTACACTCGTGAACGTCATGCTTGTTGAAACCCTTGGATAGAATTTACTTTCGGTCCGTGCTCTTGGAAAGATGGGCTTTGCCGTCTTTATTGATGATGATATTGTGGTCCTCATGTGGATTAAGTCTCTCAAGGTCGCTTTCGTTGGATACGTCGAAAATGACTTGTATGTGGTGGACTTTTCGGGGCAAGTCACTGCAGGTCCGATGTGCTTATACGGAAAGGCCGATGTGGGTTGGCTATGGCACCGCCGACTAGCCCATGTCAATATGAGAACTTTGCAAAGTCTCCATAAAGAGGGCCATATTGTTGGACTAAAAGAAAATGTTTCCTTTGCCAAAGATTGTGTTTGCAGGGCATGTGTTCTAGGGAAGATGCATGACGCTCCTCACAAGCCCACGAACCAAATCAAGTCTAACAAGATCTTGGAACTCCTCCATGTGGACCTATTTGGTCCTCCATCTCATGCAAGTCTTGGAGGGAAGAAATATTTTTTGGTGATTTTTGACGACTTTTCAAGATACTCTTGGGTTTATTTCTTCAAGTTGAAGAGTGAAACTCAAAGGACTTTTATCGACTTCATCAACTTGGTTCAACGACAACACAATGTTCCCGTGTTGATTATAAGAAGTGACAACGGCACCAAGTTCAAGAACTACACCTTGAATGATTTCCTTAGTGATGAGGGGATTAAACATCAATATTACGCTGCATACACCCCTCAACTCTTATTGAGATGGCTAGGACCATGTTGGCGGAGTTTAAATCTCCATACAACTTCTGGGCCGAAGCCATCTCCACCGCTTGCCATGCTTCAAACCGACTCTACCTCCGCAAGAAAATCAACAAGACTCCATATGAGATACTTACCGGTAACAAGCCCAACATATCTTATTTCCGGGTGTTCGGTTGTAAGTGTTTCTATCTCATCAAAGGTGTTCGTTTTTCTAAATTCGAGTCTAAAGCATTAGAGGGTATTTTTGTTGGCTATGGTCTCGAATCTCACACTTATAGAATCTATGACAAGCTCTCCGGAGCCGTGTTGGTCCCCAAGGGGGGCGTGTTGATGCTTGTGATGCAGATGATGAAATGCCTCAGGATGCCATAGGAAGAATGGGTGTGGGTTATATCCGCCCCGTTGAGGAACCCCTTATGGCGGATCGAGAAGAACTATGCTCCACTCGAGTGGAGCCCTCATCTTCACAACCTCAACATGCTCCATCTACCGAAGAGTACACTGACTCAAGCCAAAGACAAGATGTGGACCCTTAACATAGTGATCAATGTGTGAACTCTAATCAAAGGGAGCTTGGTCCATTCGATGGGTTTTCAAGTGGTGCCAAGTCAATTTGTCAAGGAAGATCCATCCAAACTGTTTTGAGACAAGCTCAAATTGATGCTAGAAGAGCACTTGATCAAGACCAAGGTCAATCCTTGCCTCCCAATGTAGAGGATGACTCCAATGATGATCAAGGTCAAGTTGATGGTCAAGACGAGGATCAAAATGATGAAGAGGGTCCTTCAAGAAACAATGAGGAGATCCACGCTCGTCGCGAAGCTAGAAAGGAAAGAATGTTGGAAATAAGAGACCACACCCTCCAAAATGTTGTTGGAGATCTAAGGAAAGGAATTTCCACAAGAGCTCAATTGAAGAGGTTCAGTGAACATCAAGCACACATCTCCATGATTGAACCAAAGAAAGTGTGGGAAGCTCTTGAAGATTCGGATTGGTTAGAAGCTATGCACAAAGAGCTCAACAACTTTGAGAGAAACAAAGTGTGGAAGTTAGTTGAGAAGCCAAAAGATTGCCGCAATGTTATTGGAACAAAGTGGATATTCAAGAACAAGAAAGATGAGCATGGAATTATTGTAAGGAACAAGGCTAGATTGGTTGCACAAGGGTATTCTCAAATTGAAGGCATTGATTATGGAGAGACTTATGCACCCGTGGCTCTCCTTGAGTCCATCCGTATCCTTCTTGCTTATGCGGCACATCATAACTTTAAGTTGCAACAAATGGATGTAGAAAGTGCATTCCTTTATGGTCCTTGAAATGAATTGGTATATGTTAAGCAACCCCCGGGATTTGAGGACCCCAACTTCCCAAACCATGTCTACAAACTTGATAAGGCGCTCTATGGGCTCAAGCAAGCCCCACGCACGTGGTATGAGCACCTTAGAGAGTTATTGTTTGACCGTGGCTTTAAGGTTGGGAAAATTGATCCCACTCTTTTTACTAAGAGGGTCAATGGGGAGCTTCTTGTATGCCAAATATATGTTGATGATATTATCTTTGGTTCATCTAACAAAGCTTTTAATGATGAATTCTCAAAGCTTATGACTAGTAGGTTCCAGATGTCTTTGATGGGGGAGTTGAAAGTATTTCTTGGCTTTGAGATCAAGCAAGTTAGAGGAGGAACATTCTTCAATCAAGCCAAGTATACTCAAGATATGCTCAAGAGATTCAAAATGCAAGATTTGAATGGAGCTCCAACTCCCATGGCTACAAAGACTCATCTAGAACAAAATCCAAATGGTAAAGATGTGGATCAAAAGGTATACCGGTCTATGATTGGTTCGTTGCTTTACCTTTGTGCATCTAGACCCGATATTGTGTTGAGTGTAGGTGTGTGTGCAAGATATCAAGCGACTCCTAAGGAAATCCATTTAATGGCGGTCAAGAGAATCTTTCGATATTTAGTTCATACCCCATTTTATGGTCTTTGGTACCCTCAAGGCTCAACATTCGCTCTTTGTGGATACACGGATTCGGATTTGGCGGGAGACAAGGATGATAGAAAATCAACATCCGGGGCTTGCCAATTCCTTGGTAGGTCCTTGGTATGTTGGTCTTCTAAGAAGCAAAATTGTATATCTCTCTCCACCGCCGAAGCCGAGTATGTTGCTGCCGCTAGTGCTTGCACCCAATTGCTATGGATGAGGCAAACTTTAAAGGAATACGGTGTCCATTGTGACAAAGTGCCTCTTCTATGTGACAATGAAAGTGCCATCAAGATTGCATACAACCCGGTGGATCACACAAGGATAAAGCATATTGAGATTCGACATCACTTCATTAGAGATCATGTTGCTAGAGGTGATATTGATCTATCCTATGTATCAACCAAAGATCAACTTGCCGATATCTTCACGAAGCCACTTGATGAAGCAAGGTTTTGCTACTTGAGGAATGAACTAAATATCGTAGATTCAAGGAGCTTGACTTGACTATCTTGCACTCTCACCTAATACTCGACCCATATTTGGTTTAGGTGTAGGCATGGACATAGGGGGAGTGCGGTCCTAATTGATTGGACTATCCCTCCTCCCATTATGCGCAAAGTAAACAAAATCATTCCTCTTAATATCATTTTGTGATATGTGAGCTCAATGATGAGTCTCGGTAATGGACCCAAGATATATCTTCGTGGTGCCAAGCCGAGTATACTCAAATATGGTGGCCTAGGCCACCGCCCCTCTCAATCGAGAGGTTGATGTACTTACTCGTGTTTGTCATCTATTTGAATTGGTTTTCACTCATGATTGTCATCTATTTGAATTGCCTTCATTGTTCTTAGATTCATGCACTCTAGTTTGGTGTTTATTTGCTTCTTCCATTTTTTTGAGTGCATGTGCTTCTCATCTCACTTGTCTTAACCCAAGCCTCCTTACTCCCTCACGAAAACCTTCTCTCTATCCGCACAAGAATCATCCTTGATCCCGGGCTTTGGCATCAGATGGGACCGGTACTACCGGATGTGCGAGCGGTACTACCGGACCTGGTAAGTTCCCAGGTCGTCTCCTAGAAGAACTGCTCCAGGAACGGTACTACTGCCCACATGTCCGGTCCTACCGGTCACCGGTACTACCAGTTGTGGAACCGGTACTACCGCTTACAAGCGGTAGTACCGCTCCAACAACCGGTACTACCGGTTGACGGTTTCCAGGTATATATTGGACGTGTGGGGAGAGGCACCCCTCAGTGCCTCATTATTCCCCACGCCCTCCACTCAAACCTGCGCCGCCACCGGAGATCTTGGAGCCCCCGGAGCCCTGTCGCGCCCTCCTCTCTCTAGATTCTCCTTGGATTCGGCCTCTTGGTGGGCTCCCACTCCTTTCCACCGCCATGGATCCTGGTACAACCGCCCTTTCTCTCCCCATTTGATTTCCCCATTAGATCTAGGTTTTGGCTTAGATTTGTGGAGAAATTGACTATTTGCAAGGTTGTACTGCCATAGGATTCCTTGTTACCGAGTAGAATCTTCTATTTTGCAGTTTTATGCCGTCAATTTGGGCCGTTTCCATCAGATCTGACGCTTGTGTGCCGCTCAACCGGTAGTACCGGAACTTTTTCCGGTACTACCGCTTGCAAGCGGTACTACCGGTCGTCAGGTCCGGTAGTACCGGTCCACTCTGACCACATTTTTCTGCCTAAATTGTAGATTCTCTCGTTTTCTCCTTTTTGATTCTTGTGCCCTTACCCCCTTGCTATCCTCCCTCGTGCTTTCACAGATGCAGGTGGTTCTCGGGGTGCACGCAAGCGCTCCAAGTCTAGCCGTGAGATTGTTGAGGAAGAGACGGAGTCTGAGGAAGAGGTTATGCCACAGCCAAGACACCGTTCCAAGTTGCCTGCCACTCGAGGTGGTCGGGGGGGTCGTGAAGGGGTTACCAAGCGCTCAGCTGGGCATGGCAGCGCCCCTCCCTCTCGCCCCCCTTCCACTGGGCGTACCAAAAGTCTCAGCTCTGGGCCATCTGGGCCAAAGAAATTGTCAGACATCTCTGATTCAGAGTTTAGGGCTCTCTGGATTGAAAATGCACACTCCCGCAACCGGAGCGAGGCAAGGGAAGACAGTCTCTTCTATGATGATTTCCAAGAGCGTGTTTATCATGAGGTTCTTTTGACCAATGTAGAGGGAGTGTCCCAACCTTTAAACAATAAGGTGGTGTCCCCTGTGTTTACAATGCTAGTCCCTGGATCAATAGCTAGCATCCACAATTTAGATGTAATATCAAGAAACAAAGGTCATAACATAACTTTACAACCAGGAATAACATAATTTTATTACATCTTTACATAGCTCATTTGGCTATTACATTACATTGTAGCATAAATCTATAAGCATGGGGTCCTTCATCTTCAAAGTGCCACAGGCAGACATGTTGGTTGTAGACTTTGTAATCCTAATCAATCAATCTTCTCTAAAACAATCAAACCTGCAACATTACAAGTTACAACCACAAAGGGTCAATACATTTGAATTGTATTGGCAAGTGATACTATGGTAGTATAGTGGAGTCTATCATCTATATGCATTTGGCTAAGTGGAGTTGAGGCTTGCATTGCTCAAAATAGATTTTTCCTTAACCTTTGAAAACACTGAATTCTGTTTGACAAAATCTTTTCCAAGGCTTCTCTCAATCAAAGATTGAAGATTTCAAATAACCCTTGTTCAAACCACAAGTTTTTAACTTAGAAATTTGAATGATGAGATTCTTGATTGCTTCCATGTCTTGATGCTCAAATTGTCCTTTACCAGGGACATGGCTAAGTACTTAGATTTTACACTCTGCAGAGGTGGTGCACTTTCCCCACAAGACTTGGTTTCCCAAGACAAGATCTTTCAGAAGCCTTCCCTTAGACCAAAATGGACGCGTTCCAACCTATCAAAAACTACCACCAACTGTCCATGTGGCTAAGTTCTTGCAACCTATATGATCATGGCAGAGCCCATATTGCCAAGTGGTTGCACTTGAAGCTTCTCAACATTTGACATCTCAAATCTCTTTGTTCCTGGGTGGCAATCCACAAGTGAGATACACAAGGTCAACCATAAACATGGGCCTTGTGAACCACTCAACCAAAAACCACCAAGCAAGTCCCATTCCACCCAGGTGATTCATTAACTTAGTTGTTTTATTAAACAAAACACAAGTCCTCAGACTTAGAATATTTTTTCCATAGTGTGAATATATATTCCACCCATGTTTTCTGTTATCTAGGATAAGCTTGATAGTAATAGGAATCTTAACTTAGGAAGATTTCCACTAAGGTTTCATCTACTAGGTTTTCCTATAGCAAGGTTTATACTTAGCAAAAATTCATGCACGT
This sequence comes from Avena sativa, assembly GCA_916181665.1. NCBI lineage: Eukaryota > Viridiplantae > Streptophyta > Magnoliopsida > Poales > Poaceae > Avena > Avena sativa. The sequence goes on along the minus strand of OV702279.1, from coordinate 228,509,424 downwards.
TTTACTTAGAGAAAATCACTAATGCATAGTGAAAGTAATGGGACAAAAAGTATGGAGCATCACTTGCCTTTTTGGTAGAGGTTATAGGTTCACTCCTTGTCCTTGCAACAATCACACTCTTCAAGTCACTACAAATCAATCAAGCAAGGCACAAACTCAATCTACCAATCAAGCAAAACATCACATAAAATGACAAAGTCAAAGTAATGCATGCAAGCATGCCAAGCTTTGTTTTGTTTGAAAAAGTGGTTCCTAATGGGTCATGATCATTTGAAAACACCTATTGGTCATTTTGGTAAAGTGGCAAAGTCATTTGCAAAAAGTTTCACTTCAAAAACCATTTTCAAAACAAAGTATCATTTTATGTGGTGTAGAAATATTTTTACTAAGGCGTTAATCTATAGGGTTCACCAAATAAGTTTTTAAACCACAAAATTTTGTGTTTAGGGTCAGAGAGTTTAAAACAAAACATTTCCCCAAAGGTTTTCTTCCAAAACCATTTTTAATAAATAAACCACATTTTTATTTGACTAGAAATGGTTTTAAATCAAAGAACTATTATTTTGTTTTACCAAATTCATTTTTGAAACCATAAAGTGTTTCCTAATGTTAGTAGGTTCAAATCACACCATTTGCAAAAGATTTTATCCCCAAATTCATTTTTAAACAATTTTTACATTCTTAACAAGCATACAAAAGTTTCTGCAAAAACAACCATTTTCCGTAAGCATTTTACTAAACAAATGGCATGGTTGGCTAGGGCTTGTCTCACTGATTCCAATGATATAAAGTTTGCAAAATTTGGACGTGTGGTTTAAAAGTTGTGCAATTTACAAAATTGGAATCCTAATAGATCAATTCTGTCTTTTAAATCAACTACAGGCCACGTGTCTGTCTCTGATTGGACGAAAACGGTTCGCTCGGATCGGCTACGGGGTGCGTTGGATCTAACTGAAAACGTGCGGCATAGATGGACGCGTACCCTTTCAATTGGATCTAATCCTAGACAGATGATTCGCATCCTACGGTTACAACGCGTTTGCCAGGAACTGGCGGCGCTGACGGTGGCTGCGCGGCGGCGCGGCTCTGTCGATGACGCTGCCGACGAAATAGGACGAGCGGGGAAGAGTGAGGTTGCTCACCAGGTTCGCAATGAAGCACTGATTCTCGTTGCTGCTTTGGTTGGCCAAGGGGAGCACGGAGGTGACGACAATTGCTCGCCGGAGTTGATCTGGGCCTCGGTGCGGTCAGACGTCGACGGGGAACGAAGCTAGGGGTCCTGCGCGACTAGTTGGCGAGTACCTGGATGATCACAAGGCACGGGCGAACAGAATGGTGTGAGGCTCTGGTCAAGGCGCGCACAGGTTCAGGCGATGTGGCTTACCGGAGTTGTCTGTAGGCGGCGGTGCTGTCAGTTGAGGTCGTTGCCGGCGCTGTGAGGCACGCGCGAGCGAGCTGGGGTTGCAGAAAGATGCGCCAGGGCTTGGGGAGGATGTGAGCTTGGTCGGGGAGGCAAGGGGCGAGGTGGTGCTGCCGGAATTGGCCGAGAACTTCGTCGGAGACGGCGGCGGTGCAGAAGAAATTTAGAACAGCCTGGTGGCTCTCGAGGCGTGGTGTTTGGGGGGAATGGAAGAGGAGGAAGAGGGGATTTATCACGCGTGATCACTGCGAGTTTTAATCGCGACATTAAGGCGAATTAAGCCTGAGGAATCAATGGCAGGGGCGGGGAAGAACGAGTCGCTGCGGGTTAGAACGATGAACAGGAGGAGTAGGGCATACCTGTCAGCGAGAAAGGAAGTGAGGGGGAGGGGTCCACTTGTCAGCGTCCTCGCGGGTTGCTTCTGCGGTGAAGAAAAACGGTTCGGGGGCGAGGGAACTGGTGGGCTTGCTGGGCTGTTGGGCTGGCTGGCTGGGCTGGCTGTTGTTTCATATTTTTTTTCTTCCTAGATGTTTTTCCATTTTCTAAATCAATTTTTGTTTTGAAATTCAAACAAACATTCATACATTCAAACAATTCAAACCTTCAACATTCTTTGCACTTGAATTTGGTTCTGTTTAACAACATAAACCAAATCCCAAAATAAAATAATATTTTTATTTTAGAGTCCATTTATAATTAAATAAAATGGACACTAGTTAATAAATTAAATGGGTTTTAATTTATTTAAAAACTCCATTTGAAATCCAAATATTTTCAAAACCAAATCAGTAGGTTTTATTTGGAAATAAAAGATATTTGGAAAACTTGTTTAAAACAAAATAACATCTTTATTTTAGGATCCATTTAATAATTAAATAAAATGAACCTTAGTTATTAAATCAAATAGGATTTGTTTTATTAAAATATTTATTTTGAAATCTAAAATAAAATCAAAACACTTCAGTAGGTTTTAATTAAGAAAATAAAATACTTAGAAAACTTATTTAAAATAATTTAATAAGTTTTGATGTTTTAATTAAAATGGTAAAACCTTTTATTTAAATAAAATTGGATATTAATTCCTTATTATTTTATTTAAATAAACCTTTACTATTTTTAATCAAAACAAAACATTTTATTTCAAAAGCTTGGCCAAGTTTTAATTTGGCTCTATAAAATAATCTTTATTTATAAATCTATTCTTTTTCATTTGAAAACCAAAACCTTTATTAAAAGATCCAAAATAGTAATTTTAAATATTTTTAAGTTTATTGTTTATTTATCTTTTAAATCCCTTTAGGATTTTATTTGATCCAAATAGGTTTTGAAAGTTTCCAAATGGATTCAAAAAGTTTCTTCTCACCCTGAAAATCAACAAAGTTTTATTTTATTCATTTATTTTTCACATTACAAGATTTGGAAAATCTTGGGATGTGACAACCAACATCCAGATGGTGGTGCCTCAGCAGTGGATTGACATGGGACACATTGACAAGAATCTTGACTACTTTGCCGAAGCTAAGGAAATCTGCTCTCACCTTGGCTTGTTCCCCATTATGGAGTTTCAGTATGACTATGATCCCCTCCTTATCTGCCAGTTTTATGCCACTGCACATTTCCACATTGGCCGCACTCGGAAGATTACCTGGATGACTCAAGGTGCTGTCAAGGAAGCTACACTTGCGGAGTTTGCTGCAATCTTGGGGTATGAATATCGCGGCCGGGACGTTCCTTGTGGTTTTCGCTGTCACATGCGGGAGCATCCCTCCAAAAAGGATGTTCTTACACCTTTGTATATTCGAGGCCGTGGGGTTGCTGGCAAGATCAAGAATCTACTCCCCACATATGACATTCTCCATCGCATTTTCCGTGAGACTGTTGCTCCTCGTGCGGGCAACAAGGATGAGATACATGGGTTCTCTGTTGACTTGCTGTTCAACACCTTCCTCAACCGAGAATCAGGCAATCCTCTTGATGTGACAGACTTCATCTGGAATGAAATGGTTGCTGCTGCACACACTCGGAGGGTTCCACCATTTGATCCTTATATTATGGCCCTCATTGTGTCAAAGTGCCCCGTCATTGCTAGGACTCTCTCCACTCGCTCTCTCATTGTGCACAGGCCAAAGGCACTCAAGATCAAGACACATGCTAAACCTCGCGTTGCGGCGGGTGAGGAGGATGAGGATGACTCTGGGGATGCTGACAGTGGTCATGACGCTGATTATGTTGTCTCTCGTCGCAAGAATGCTAAGCCCTCTTGGGCCAAAAGGATGGAGGTCAAGCTCAAGAAGATCTTCTGCTTCTAGGTTGACAACCAGAAGCACATGTATGAGGCGCATGTGTATGCTAAGAAAGCCAGTGCTCGGCAGAAGGAAATGATGTCTGCTCAAGGTTTGACCATCTCCGAGGGGTCCGAGAACAACATCACTCCAGAAGATCAGTGGATGTCTCAGCACAGCCGTTGGGACGATGATGTCTCTTCCTCGCACCGCGCCCCACCCACCTACGAGGATGAGGAGGACCTTGAGGATGAGGAGGAGGAGGAGGAGGATGATTGACCGTTGGGACGGTAGTTTTGCACTTGTCCCTTTTTGGCGTCTTGATGCCAAAGGGGGAGAATTTGCACTTTAGGCACGGGTGTTGCATGGGAAGTCACAAGCTCGTTCTTCTCTTTGATCCTTTTATTGCTTGTGAACTTCGATTTCCCTCTATTTATGTGTGAAACTATGTGTTTATGTCGTGTGAGACTATGTGGTTACTACGTGGTTATTTCATGGATCCATCTTATGAGACTATGTGGTTTATTTCATTGGATCCATCTTGTGATGTTATGCGGTATCTATTGTCTATATATTCCTCATCACATGTGTTGTGCAAAGGTATGGTTTTCAAATGCTAGTATCCATATTTGTGCACCCATGTTGGGTTTGTAAAATAGAGGGGGAGGTTTGTTTCTACACATCTAGGGGGAGTCCCGTCTCTATTTTACAAATATCATACGCTTACTATTAAAATCATCTTGCAAAAGTGTATTGTCATCAAACACCAAAAAGGGGGAGATTGAAAGAGCATTTTTCTATCCCTCTGATTTTGATGTTTGATAACAACACACTTATCAGTTTAACTGTGTGCTAAGTTCATCACAGGTTTGATAAGAGGTGGCACAAATAATGGCATATCAATTCCCCTTGCAAAAACCTCTGTGCCAACCGGTAGTATCGGAACTACGACCGGTACTACCGCTTGACACCGGTACTACCGGTTCCAGTACCGGTTGGCACTGACCAAAGCTGATAAAGGTGTGTGGTAGTCAGTACCCCCCGGTACCACGGAGCGGCACTACCGGTCCAACCGGTAGTACCGCTTGGTACAAGCGGTACTACCGCTTGAGACGGTCGTACCGCTCGGCAGTACCGGGGCATACTGACTAGCACTCACCCCTCTCCATTTTGGTCAGTACCAAGCGGTACTTGGGACCGGTACTACCGCCCAAACCGGTAGTACCACTTCCTACGACCGGTACTACCGCTTGGGGGTAGTACCGCAAGGGCGATACCGCCCAAAACTGAAGAATGCTGAAGAACTGGAGCACCTCCGGTACCTGGTCCGGTAGTTGACCGGTAGTACCGCTTGCAAGCGGTACTACCGCTTGAGTACCGGTACTACCGGTACATTAAATGCTCCAACGGCCATATTTCGTGGAGGGGTATAAATACCCCTCCACCTACCTTGGGACAAAGTGCTCAGCTCATTAAAGTCAAAGACCACCATTGGAGTCCATTGGAGCCACTCAAATCTTCAAGATCTCCTCATCCCACCACCCAAAGTTCTTGATCTTTGGGGAATCGAAGGAGGAGGCCCCGATCTATTACTTCACCAAAAGAGATCTTCATTTCCCCCTCATTTCATTGAGGGCCCCTTTTGCTCTAGTGTTTTCTTGGAAACCCTAGTTCTTGTTTTGGTTCTTACAAGCTTGTCTTTGATTGCTTTGACAGCTTGCTTGTATTTGGGAGCCTCCGATTAAGTTGTGGATGTGTGCCCCAAACTTGTAACGGTGCCGGCTTCCACCTTGAAGGTTGCCGATATAGTGGAAGGTGAATCGATCCCGTTGGGGTGAGATTCATCGGAGAACAAGGGAGGCCTCTCGTGGCGTTGGTGGTTTGAAACCACCCCCTCTCCAAACGTAGACGTACTTCCCCTCAAAAGGAAGGAACTACGGGAAACAAATCCTTGTGTCTCCGCGTCCACTTTTCGGTTACTTCTATCCTTTACTGCACCTTACTTACTTGCTACTACTTTGTGTTGTGGTAACCCTTGCATAATTGTCATATAGGTAAATTCACCGTAGTTGCACTATCTAGAGAATTTACCTTATTGTCAAACCCTAATTTGAAAAAGAAGAAAATTTGAAGTAGCACCTATTCACCCCCCTCTAGGTGCCCATACGATCCTTTCAAGCGCAAATCAAAATTTTCTACCGCGTAAACTAGGATTACTGTTGTCATAGATCACAGGATTACCACTAGACGCGCGGTTGTGGAACTTGATGAAGCGCGTCGAGGCAGTGTAGATGTACTACGTCTCTTCCTCGTCCTCGTCCCACGAGCAGCTCCCCTTGCGGGGCTCGTCCAAGTGCTACAGCTACAGCACCTCCGAGGTATCCACACGTACAGGGTGGAAACGTCAGACGCCGGACTGCTAGGTCCGCGCGTGCAACACAGGTGTGAGGAATGGCGGCTGGGTGGAATGGTCTAACCCTGGTCAGCTCGCCCCATCCTCTCTTATATAGGCGTCCCTGGTGGGATTCTACATTAGCAGCCCATTAGTAACCTAAGCCTGGTATAATTTGGATCTAATCCTTATTAGGCTTCCAGTCCCTTAAGTGTGTGACCCTATAGGTTCGTATACGTATGGAAATGACACGAATACACTTATTCTATCCATAGTTGGTAGCGGCCTCTAGAAAGATGTGCCAACTCCTAAACGCATACAAAGATCATATCAGACGAACCATCACAAGGTTTAGTACATGTCTTTCCCTTTGCCTCAAGATATTTGGTCTAGCTCCAAGCTGACCTCCCTTTCTCGATACTATGATTTGGAATCCCTTTACTAGGTTAACTCTTAACCTTATGTAGCATGGCCATGCATTTCTGGATCCGATCACTCAAGGGCCCTAGAGATATCTCTCTCAAGTAGTGAGGGGCAAATCCTATCTTGATTGACCATGCCTTGCATCATGCTTCAGGACAAACCCGAAAGCTACCTTTATAACTACCCAGTTACAAAGTAGCATATGATAGCCCCAAAGTAGGTCGATCCACATCTCAAGTACATGCGAGAATCTTAGGTCTAAGGACAAAACGTACACGATGTGTAGAGAGAGCTGCAAGTCTAATTGCCAGTCTCAAGTTGGGCCAGTCCAACCCCATGTTCATAACATGTGTCCACATCATTGGTTTGACATCTCCATGTCTATGACTTGCGAAACATAGTCATCAACCAATCGATGTGCTAGTCTAATATTCATGTGTGTCCTCACATGAACGCCGACTAGTGATAACTATTATCTAACCATAGAAGTAAAGAGTTTCACAAACAATTCACATAATTTCCAATCAATACAAATTGCCTGATATGGATATTCAAGGAACATTACAATAACTCATGGATACATAAGAAATATAATCATCTCTATGATTGCCTATAGGGCATATTTCCTTCAATGCTAGGATGGCATTAGCGATGGTGAAGGCACATTACGATGATGCTGACATCGACATGGTGACCAATGGTATGCTTGACGTGGATGAGGAGGGATGAAAGATCGACAACAAAACAATCTGGTCCTCTCTTGCCGGCTATGATACCAGGGTTGCCCAGTTGGTCAAGGCGGATGTCTCTGTGCCCTTGAGGTCATCTACAATGACCTAACTGGCTCCGAGTCACGGAAGGCCACCGACTTTGTTGCAGATTCACAAGATGGCTCTCTAGTCTCCGACGACGCAGCTTCGAGGTCTCCAGCACCAGAAGAATTAAAACACTTTGTAATATTTGTCTTCTTGTGATGTAATATGTGGTATGCGGAAAACAATTTGCGATGTAAGGTGGAAAACTTGGCTGCAAGCCTCCAACTACTTTTTATCTAGTTTCAGCATGTATATATTTTTGAAGCAAGTGCTGGCTTATCCATTATTCTGGTTTTTATGCTTGAACTTTCGTGAGTCAGAAAACCCTTAGCCAGAACCATGCGCTCGGGCGATGATGCCTCATGGCACCATCTAGAACCTAAGAAGAAAATAGCCGGCTTCGAGTGCCGAAAGTCACTACTCCAGAATCCACATAAAGACAACACAAAATGTGTAGACCAGAAAACTTTAGCTAACGCCTGTAGGAGGAATTTTCACAAGTGCAGATGCAAAGCTTGTGCATAAAGGGTTTTACATGATCTAAAAAATGAACACTAAAGGAGGTAAAAGACTCGGGCATATGAGTGAACCAAATGCTTTATTTAACTTATCATATAAAGGTATATAGTATATAACAAAATATGATAAGTGTAAAAGGGACATATGTAACATCCCATCATTTAGGAACTAACGAAGGGTAGATTTGGGAAATTGTTCATATGCATGCATTCATCTGAAAAATGTGGGTAAATTTTTTGCCAAATAAAAACTTAAAGTTATCAGAGTTTCTTTCACTCTCTAAGTGTAGGAATAGCTTTGGAGAGTGATTGTTACAAATTTTGACATGATCCAGAGTTAGTGTGTTTTGGGGGGGAATAATTTGAATTCAAATTTGAAATTTGAGTTTATATTTTAAAAGATAAGAATTATGATTTGGTAGTATTATTTAATCAAGAAATAATATATATTAATAGAAACTCTAAATAAGAAATACAATTAAGCAAATGAATGTTTATTCCATATCTTTATTCCATAAATAAGTTACAAAAAGTAACTCATTAAGACAATAAAGAATCTTTACAAAAATGAAACTACAAAAAGAGGAATATTTATCTATTAATAAACTATTACACATTTCTCACAAAACAATGAAATAAAAATTACAAGGGAATTTATCTGTCTAAAAATAAACCTATACTAATCTTGAATCTTCAAATTTTGTACCTGTAAAACAAAGAACAAACAAAATGGAAATGAAAGTTAAGTAATTAGTTTTACTCTCAATAGAGAGCAGTGAGTTTCACTGCTCAAGATTACATCATTGAATAAATCTTTTAGGGGCAAGTTTCACCAATATGAAAGAATTAAATCTTTCATAACAAATAAGCCATAAGTCAAATGACCACAACCAGTAAAGGGGCAAGTTTCACCAGGCAGATTAATAGTAAAAGGATCAAAAGGTAAAACACCTCACTGATCTCATCCACAACCATGCAGCATACACACAAGTAGCTCAATCACCAAACTACATGGGTGTGCTGTCGACAACCATAGCAGCTCAATCAAGTAAAAAGAACCAAGCACAACCGTGGGCAAACCCTAGTACATCTCTACATTTCTCACACAACACAAGATCAACCAGTTTAGCAAAGCCAAGCAAGCCACCAGCCAACAAAACCTCACACCATATCAAACCAAACATCACCAGATGGTGACATAAGGAGGGGGAGACTCACGTGGACAGCAAGGCCAAGCTCACAGGATCTAGGAGGAGAAAGTTTGATCAAGTCCAAGCACATGAATCAAGGGAAACAAGAACAACACCAGGAGGTGAAGGACAGGATCAAGCCAGCAACACCACCAGCACATCAAGCCACCACAATCATCAATTTTTGTGGTGAGTGACATAAACATCCACATGATCTGTTCATTTTATCCAAACATAAAATATGTGTTGTTTCGTGAGACAACCTCTCAGTGATCACCCAAGTAGGGTGAACCTATCCTAGAGGTTTCAAATATAAAGGCCAAAATCAAACTCTACCAAACACACCAAAATCTCAGACCAGCCTCATAGATTTGGTGATACCAAAAGCAACTTATATGTTCATCATTTGTTCTTATAAATCTGGGCACATCTCTAATAGAGAGTAGCACCTCAGATCCCATAAGTTACAAACAAATCAACTAAACCAACTAGGATCCAAGATCCACTAAGCAAGTATGATGCCTTAGCAGATTTTATAGCAATATAGGAATTTAGTTTCCTAGAGCCTCAGACCAACATCATAGGCATGGACATTAAGTGAAGCTTTCAACTTATTATTAAGTATATATCAAGTCTCAAGTACTGACCATAATTAAAACCAGCAACAAGATCAACTAGTGTGCCATTCTAAGATGGTTTCACAAGAAATGATCCTACAATTAAGCCAAACAAATATTCTAACTTTCATGAATAAACCAGCAGGCCAATATTTATCATTTCCCTGAGATTATACTCAGAGATCATTTAATATATCCATTTATCTCCAAAGAATCATTAGACTATAATATTTAAGTTCAATCTATGGATAAACATACAAGCCAACACTCACTGATGCAGTGAATCATCACTGACAGTGTTACTGTCAGTATCAAGATACTAACAAAAGTTGAACACACTAAGCAACCATTTTACCAACCAGAGGCAACACTGTGAACCACTAGTATCAAATCAATATAGCATCAGATCAATATAGCATCTGATCAACAACAACATCACATAATCAAAGGATGACAACAAGCACTGAGGTGCAGAGAACACAATCTTCACTAAGCATAACTACCAGATCATACCATCAATTTACAAGCACACAGGGATGAACCCTAGAATATAGGATGAACCCTATAACTAGAACAAACCCTAATGGAGGATAAACCACTAGTTACACATCGAGGCACTCGAAGTAAATAGAGGCACGGGGGATCCCAGAGAAACAACTCACCGGTGGTCCTCGCTGAAGAATTGAAGAGGAAGTAGAGGGGCCGACGAGCTCGTGGCGGCACGGGGAGTACCCCATAGGGCGCTGCAACCCGAACTTGCCACGGCGGCGGCCAAAACAACACACGAGAACCGCACACCACTACGGGAGGATCAGCGGCAGCGCTAGAAGCACCACCCCAAACCCTAGGGTTCGGGAAGGGGGCTAGCCTAGCCACATGAGGGTCCCAGGATCAAATCGAGGCTGAGCAGATGAAGGAGCATGGTCGAAAACCTCGCCCTACACCATGACAGCGTCCAGGAAGGACCACGGTGGCGAGCATCGCACGGCGGCGGCGCCAGCACCCCAAGGGGTCGAGGAGAAGAGGAGATAAGGTCGAGAGAGAGAGAGAGATAGAGAGAATGGGCCAAAAGGGCCAGAGCCCTTCGGGGTGACCTTTTGGTCAAAACACTTGGGCCAGATTGGCGCAATAAAAACCTAAAGGGGTTTTAGCACAAAAACATAAAAGAAGTTTTAATAATTAATAAAAGACCAAAATACCCCTAGAATTAAATAAAATCCTAGAAACTAAAATAGAAATCTATAAATTGTAAATAAAATATTTTTGGATTCATAATAATCCAACATATTTAATTAAAGTGCGAAATAATTTTTATAAATATAATTTTTGAATAAGAATTTTATGATATATATCCCTTATGGAATTTTATAAAATAAAAGAAAGATGATAAAAATAAATAAAAATCACTTTTATTTTATATTATTATTGTAGTATTTTAGAAAAATACTAAATAAATATTTGGAGTCATAAAAAGAAATTCTCTTATTTAAATGCTAATTATTAAAAGAATTATTAAATAAATAAATACAAGAGTTATATTAAATTTCAATTCTATAAATAGATTATTACATAGTAAATACAATATTCAATATATATTAAAGGTTATTCTTTAAAATGGATTCCTTTATTATTTAAATAAATTCTAGAAAACTAAAATAATGGGTAAAACACACAAAGAAGATTAATCATAAATAATGCATTACATTACTATGCATATTTGTAACTACCTCGGTGAATTACGCTCCTAGATACAAGCCTGGATGAGCGGAAATGGTTGAAATAGTACGGTGGGGCCCAAATGCCACTCACAGGTAGACCTTTCGGCCGTCCCAACCATTTCCAATCATCAGGACAAGTACGGGCGGCGTAATCGGCAGGCGAAGGGATCAACTACATACACAAATGAGTATGTATGCAAGCCACCATACAATAGTACATCAGAGCAATTCCATCTAAAAAGAAAGGAAATATAGCAATGCCATACGGCAAGATTCAAATGACCTAGATAGATATAATAATTTAGGATATCTCCTCATACATCACACATCAGAGTATCAGGCGGAAGCGGCAAACAAGATCCGAGTACGGATAAGAAGCAAATCGGCATAAGATGCCCCATAAATAAGCACATCCCGCCCACAGATCTCACGGATCCCCGTTCCCGGAATCTCTACACCGAACGATCGTTGCCCACATCATCAGCCTCCTCCACCCAGTATCCATCTTGTGAGTGTACCTGTTCATCTGAATCAAATAATTTATCGTGTGAGACCCTAGGGGTACTCAGCAAGTATTTATGCCTCTAAAGGGGACACAACCTGGGGTGACGCAATTGCAGCAAAAGATAAACCCTAACAGTTCTATAGATACTCGCTAACCATCCGCCCAACCAAAGATAGACGGATGTCCGTGAATTAATGACAACAGTTATACAGTAATATCCTCAGATCCATCCTCCTCCTCGCTTACCAACGAGGAAGCGGACGAACAACCCCCCATCCGTTGGCAATTTTATTAACCATTCCATGAGTGTTGCGCTATTTACTAGTCAGTTACTTAGTCAAATTAAAAGCGGTACTTTAGTTATGCTTGTCTATGATCAAGAAACTGTGCTCCAAGTCGTCCATAACCGCGGACACGGCTTTCAGAAAGTTTTACCCTGCAGGGGTGCACAAATAGCAACACACACTCGATCAACCTCGGAAAAACCAAATCAAAACCCAACGAGGCCTTCACGACAAAGCAATCACAGGATTCAGAAATATTTCAGGGGGGCCACCCCATTGAGTACACCCGCAACAAAGTTAGCTGACTCCGAGACGGACCCAAGGTTTGGGTGGACGGCTGTAAACGACTGGGAACCCAAAACTGGGCTTGTCAATACCGCGAAAACGTGTCCCGATCCTAAACAGTACAGGTGCTCCTCGCACAATCGTAAATATAGCAGTAAAGCATGGCATAAGTACAGGATAGTAAATAAATCCTCAAACTAGTTTGTGGCCCCAAGAAATAAGACTGAATGAAGCTCTGGCTCAGGGGGGTCCCATAAGCCTCCCGGATGTGGATAGCGCGAATATTCAAGGAACAGGAATCAAGTACTCGGGGTCCTACGGGACACAAGTGAGCAGGAAAAACCAAATAGCAGATATTGCTCACCGGTGCCACTTTCATTAGTTATCCCATTACTACTCAGGTTAAGTTGTTTAGGTACCTCGTTATTCAACAGACGCTCACATACCCTACACATGCTGTTCTACGACTCGCATGGCTCAAACAACTCCTGTAGTAATGGCTCATGGGATGGAGGAACAAGCTTGGTAGGGTTTAAAGGTAAAGGCTATGCAATACTTGGGATTCAGTTTAATGCAATCGCGACTCAATGATGCAAGAATAAGATAGAGGCAATAGGTACTGTATGTATGCAAGCATGTGGTAGTGCTTGCCTGGCAACTCAGTTGAAGCGAGAGAAGGATCTGGGTAGTGCTCCTGGTTCTCTTGATATATCCCCTGCTCAGTGTCTATTCGAAGAGGAACCAAACAAACAAGCAAACAATCATGCCATGATGAATGATGCACAAGTTGCATGGCAATAATGTAGCATGGCCTGGGTGTGGTGTAGAATACAAGAAATAAACATTTTATTGAGTTTTGGCCACATTTTATCCTCATATTAGTTGCTGTATACTATATATTTATATGATGCATGCTGCAATTTAAGTCATGGGTAGCATAAACAGAAAGGTTTCGTCGAGCTGATCATTTTAGACATATCATTTGTTAAATTCGGAGTTATAAAACAAAAGTTATTAATTAATTAAGGTAAATGGCATTTATTGTAATTTTATTCAACTTAGAAAATAAAGTGCTCAATTGATATTGTGGATAGCATATTTGAATTCCTCACATTTTTCTGATTCAAATTCATATATTATTTGTTAAATTTGGATTTATAAATTAAAAGTTATTTAAAAACAGAATTGAAATTTGAATTTAATTTAATTTGAAAAAGATTTGAATTAAACAGGGAAACAGAAAGTCTTTTGGTACCCAGGCAGACCTAGCCACTGCCGCTGACGGGTGGGGCCAGGCTGACTGGACGCCACACATGCGCACAGGAAGAAGGGGGACCGCGGGTTGATGCAACAAGAAGCCGGGAGCCTTTTTGCAAAAAGCCAACAGCCGCGGACAGGTGGGTCCGGAGGGTCGCGGGTTGAGGAACTAAAAGGTGGGGGTTTTTAGGAAAGCGGTGCCGCGCACTGTGCTTCTACTTTGACGAAACTGATGGTGCGCGGCGACAGCAGGCGCGCGGCGCGGACGGGGATCGAACCCAGGTCGCTGACGCGCGCGCTGAGGCGGCAACCAGTGCGGTGGGGTGGGGTTGCTGTCAGGAGGGAGGACGCGGGCTAGATAAGGCTCTAGAAGGCGCATGCGGGCAGACGCTGCACGCTCGCCGGTGCACGCAGCCTGCTCGACGGAACGAACGCCGCCGACAGGAAACGAAGAAGGACAGGGACATGTCTAGGGGGTTCGGGGACTCATCGCGGGGCCGTTGGTGTGGTTGGATCGGGTGGGGGCGCAGCAGATCGGTGACGTAGCTGGCGACCGGAGAGAGCTAGGGTTTCGTCGGGCGGCGCTGGTACAGGCGTTCCTAGGGCTTCTCCTTCACGACGGCGGGTACTAGGGCGATGCAGAGGCCTTGCGGAGCTTCCTCGACAACCCTGCTCGCCACGCCACCGGCTGGTAGTGGATGGGGAGGAGGAGGCCGACGGTGGCCGTCGTAGGGGGGGTAGACGGTGGTGGGGAGGAAGGAGAGAAGAGGGCGATACCCTGGGCGGATCTGGGGACGGCAGAGGGGGCCGTGGGGTGTAGATAAGGATGGGGAGAGGGTGGATGGCGTGGGGGAGGGGAAGGTGGCGTCGGCCACCTTTTGCCACCTTCTCCCTCACGTGCTTGGCATGGGGCCAGGGAGGTGGTGCAAGGACGGTGGGGGGCTGCCAGGTGGGTCATGGCGAGGCCAGGGGCAGGCAGGCTCGGGCTAGGGCCACAGGGCAGGGAGAGAAGAGAGGGGGAAAAGAGAGGGGGTAGGCTCGGGCTAGGTTAGCTAGGGCAGGGGGAGGTGACCAGGGGAAGAGGGTGGCCGGTGGGGCCAGCTAGGTGAGAGGGAGGGGGAGTAGATGGGGTAGATCAGGTGGGGTCGAGCTAGGGCTAGAAGGGGTGGTTGGGTTATGGTTTTTAGTTTAGACTAGGGTGGTATGGAAGATGGTGTTAAGGTTAGGTGATTAGGTGTAGGTTTTAGGGATAGATGGGGGAAGAGGGATGGTCTCCTATTGGCAAGATCAAGCAAGCCAAGATCATACCAAGGCTAGACCAAGAAAAGGGAGAGGTAGGGTTAGGGTTTTTAAGCAAGATCAACTAGGACCAAGAAAAGGGAGAGATAGGGAGAGATAGATGATCCAAGCAAAATTCAAATAAAATTCAAATGACAAGCAAAAGATGGTACTTGCATGGGCCATGCATAAATATTAATTGCCATGTCTTAACCTTGTGAAAACAAAATATAATCCCATGGCATTTATTTATGTGCATCCCCAAATGTGGAGTAAGGCCAAGCAAAAGAATTTAAAAGGAAGCCCCAAGTGGACTAGATGGAGATGAGCATATTTGATTAAAATTGGGACTTCCTAGTGTGTTTATTCCACTAGATGTTTATTAGTCCCAAAAATATCCCACATGAACATAATTCCATAATAATCCATATGGAAGCTAGGAGAAAGGGTCCCACTCACAGGGCATGCAAAGGTGGCCATGTGGCTCTCATCTATCAATAATGTGAAAACATAATGATGCCAAGATTAGAGCATGTGGAAAGAATTGGATCCATCCCAACCCACATGAGCTAGAGGTAAACTCAATAAAATGCAAAGCTCATATTAATTGGATGGTGGAATTATAAGGTGGTGGAAAAAAAAGGTGGTGGAGTTAAATAAAAGATATGCCCCCAACTCAACTTGGGCATTTAACAATATATCAAGAACCAAATACAATATCAAGAGGCAATACAAATAATAATGCATATGAGATAAGAACCAAAACAAAAAGGGTTTTTGTATGATGCTCAAATGCAAGGTGACATGATGACATGAGCATGATAACATGATGATGCAACAATTATATGTAGAGAGTAGCCATTATATTACTAGATCAAGTAGCATTACAGTTGTTAGACAAATGGGATGCTACAACTCTCCCCCACTAAACAGGAATCTCGCCCCGAGATTCTAGGAAGAAGAAGAAGACACAAAGAGGGTAGGATAGTTGGCACGGAGTTCATCTTCACGCTCCCAAGTGGCTTCATCAACAGAATGGTGTGACCACTGCACCTTGCAGAACTTGATGGACTTGTTGCGAGTCCTTCTTTGTGCGGTCTCAAGGATTTTTGTGGGGTGTTCTTGATAAGACAGGTCTTCTTGGAGATCAATTAGCTCATGATCCACGGTCCTGCCGGGATCCTTGAAGCATTTCTTGAGTTGAGAGATGTGGAAAACATCATGGACTTTGAGTTTTTCCAGGAGCTCAAGAGCATAAGCAACTTCTCCTCTTCTACCACGAATTTTGAAAGGACCGATGTATCTAGGAGCCAGCTTTCCTTTGATACCAAAACGGTGCATGCCTCTCATGGGAGTGACGCGAAGGAAACGAGATCACCAGGGACATAAACCATGTCCGTGTGCTTCCTGTCATAATTGCTCTTCTGGCGACTTTGAGCAATCTTCAGGTTCTCAAGAATGACATGCACCTTCTCCTCCGCTTGAGTTACGATGTCAGGGCCAAACCATATTCTTTCTCCTGCACCTGACCAACCAATCAGAGTTCTGCACTTGCGACCATAGAGAGCCTCAAATGGTGCCATCTTCAGACTTTTCTGAAAGCTGTTGTTGTAAGAGAATTCAGCATAAGGAAGACATTCCTCCCACTTCATGCCAAAAGAGATGACGCAAGCACGAAGCATGTCCTCCAGAATCTGATTGATCCGTTCAACTTGTCCTTGCGACTGAGGGTGGTAAGCTGTGCTAAAGTTCAACTTTGTTCCCAAAGCATTTTGGAAACTTTCCCAGAATTTGGAAGTTAAGATGCTTCCACGGTCTGAACTGATCTCAAGCGGAACCTCATACAGAGAGACAATTCTGTTGATATAGAGCTCAGCCAACTGAATCCCAGAAATTGTTTCTTTGACGGGGAAGAAGTGAGCCACCTTAGAGAGCCTGTCAATGACAACAAAGATTGCATTGTTGCCCTTCTGCGACCTTGGAAAACCAGTGATGAAATCCATCTATACTTTCTCCCATTTCCATTCCGGGGGTTTCAATGGCTGTAGAAGACCGAAAGGTTTCTGATGGACAGCTTTCACTCTGCGGCAGACATCACACTCCGAGACATACTTGGCACAATATCGTTTCAAACCTGGCCACCAATATTGTGTTTTCAAGTCCATGTACATCTTTGTGCTGCCAGGGTGGATAGATAGAACAGAATCGTGCGCCTCCTTGAGAACTTGCTCTCTCAAACCCGGGTAGTTTGGAACAAACATCCGGTGTTCAAAGAAAAGCGTGCCTTGATCATCGACGTGGAAGGACTCATACTTCGGAAGCTGAAGTTTGGAGATGATCTTTCTGGTGTGCGGATCACCAAGCTGACGGTAGCGAATCTTTTCTTCCAAGAGAGGAGTAGCCAGAAGGTTCAGGAGATACCCTTGATCCACAATTTCCAGGTTGAGCTGACGGAATTCCTCGCACAAGAGAGGCTGCTGTTCTTCCATCATGAGGTTGTTGACATAAGCTTTGCGGCTGAGAGCATCGGCCATGACATTAGCTTTGCCCGGAGTGTAATTGATGGTCAAATCAAAATCATTGATTGCTTCAATCCATCTCCTCTGCCGAAGGTTGAGATCAGGCTGAGTGAAGATATACTTCAAACTCTTGTGGTCAGAAAAGATCTCACACTGGTTGCCAAGCAAGTAGTGCCTCCAAAGTTTCAAAGCAAAGACAACTGCTGCTAGCTCGAGGTCATGTGTAGGATAGTTGATCTCATGCGTCTTCAACTGTCGAGAGGCATAAGCAACAACTTGTTTTTCTTGCATAAGGACCGCACCCAATCCTTGCAAAGAGGCGTTACAGAATATCTGGAAAGGCTTAGATGTATCCGGAGGAACCAAGACTGGTGTGGAAGTGAGCTTCTCTTTGAGTGTCTCAAAGCTTGCTTGACATGCAGGAGTCCAAAGGTATTTCTTGCCTTTCTTGAGGAGATCGGTAAGAGGCTTCGCTATCTTCAAAAAGTTCTGAACG